>SJYQ01000687.1:505691-534610 GCA_006410935.1 Redunca redunca | reverse complement strand
GCTCCATCCCCGACCCACCGCTCCCCTCCCTCACTCCCACACATGCTCTCTCTTTCTGCTTAGTTGCTCAGTCATGTCTGACTCTACAGCCCCACGGGCTGGAGCCCACTAGGCTCTTCTGTCCGTGGGATTTCCCAGGCAAGAATGCTGGAGTGGGTTGCCATTCCCTTCCCCAGGGGATCTTCCCAACCCAGGGATCAAATGTGGGTCTGCTGCACCTCAGGCCTATTCTTTACCTTCTTAGCCATTACTTTTGGCAAATGTTGTGGAAACACTTTATAAGAGGGAAGCAAACGAAGAATGGAACATTCTTGAACCCCCCAAAAGTAAACAAAATTCAGAACTATGGCTGAATCACTGAGTGTAACTAGAGGGGCCTGAGTGTTTATGCGGTGCTAAACTCCATGTGCATGCCATGTTAGACGTGCAAACAGAAACCTAGAGAAGATAAGCGAATCCTCAAAGGCACAAATGCAGTGGCAGGGTTAGACAGAAACCAGGTCCCCTGGCTCCTAGGCCCTCTTTTCACTTTAGTCTTAATAACAGGAAAAGGAGAGAGAGATGGACAGTGAGACATGGGCATGCCACAGAGAGACGTACAATCCAACCTTGAATCCAGCCAATTGTTCTTATATACTGCCAGGCAAAGATGAGAAAGAGCAAGGCATCTCTTAAAAGAAAAAAAAAAAAGAAGGCACCCCCTAGAGTGAGGAGACCCGGATAATAATTCCTAAAATTTTGTTTAGTAATCTTGAGAAAGTTACTACCCGTCCCGGTTCTCAGTTTTCTCACCCATAAAGCTGGGGGTTTGGAGTATACGAGCTGTAGATTCCTTTCATCACACACGTACATGTTTCCACACATATGTCTATTGAGATTAGCTATGTGTTCCTGGCACTGCTTTAAGCACAGAGGGAAGGAAGGTCTCTTTCATCAAAGAACATTTACACTTCTTTCCTATCATCTGTTAAGTCAAGCATGCAGAACGGGAAACAGCTTGGAACAAATGACGTTACTGGACACTAACTGCATGTAAGGCTCAACGCCTGATCCTGGAGGAGCAACAACTAAGGGTAAGGGATGCATGCGATTTCTGTAAGCAGGAAACAGGACTGTTGTTCAGCTGCCAAGTCATGTCCAGCCCTCTTAACAACAGTATTGAGCCACATTCTGGACAGAGCATAAGAGGGACTCGTGTGCTGACTTATCTTCTGTGCTGTCAGATGAGGGAGTGGCCTGGAGGACTCTGGAAAACCCTCCTTGGAGAGAAGGTGAACAGACCAGACTAGTCAGAATAAACAGACCTGACGAGCCAGGGTGGCTCAGTCACATTGTAAAAGACTAGGGGTCAGACTGGAGAGGATAGCGGAGGTTGTGGCATTAATATTTGACACAAATTCCAAACACACATTTTATGCTATAACCAATGTTTAAATTTCTAGAACATTCTATAATCATTTCTTATTTCTCTGTCTTGTTTATGCTTTTCCTTATGTCTTGTTTATGGAATTCCAGTTGAGCTATTTCAAATCCTGAAAGATGGTGCTGTGAGAGTGCTGCACTCAATATGCCAGCAAATCTGGAAAACTCAGCAGTGGCCACAGGACTGGAAAAGGTCCGTTTTCATTCCAATCCCAAAGAAAGGCAACATCAAAGAATGCTTAAACTACCACACAATTGCACTCATCTCACATGCTAGTAATGCTCAAAATTCTCCAAGACAGGCTTCAGCAATACGTGAACTGTGAACTTCCAGATGTTCAAGCTGGTTTTAGAAAAGGCAGAGGAACCAGAGATCAAATTGCCAACATCCACTGGATCATCGAAAAAGCAAGAGAGTTCCAGAAATCATCGATTTCTGCTTTACTGACCACCTGACATGCCTCTTCAGAAACCTGTATGCAGGTCAGGAAGCAATAGTTAGAACTGGACATGGTTCCAAAATAGGAAAAGGGGTATACCAAGGCTGCATATTGTCACCCTGCTTCTTTAATTTATATGCAGAGTACATCATGAGAAATGCTGGAAGAAGCACAAGCTGGAATCAAGATTGCCGGGAGAAATATCAATAACCTCAGATATGCAGATGACACCACCCTTATGGCAGAAAGTGAAGAGGAGCTAAAAAGCCTCTTGATGAAAGTGAAAGAGGAGAGTGAAAAAATTAGCTTATAGCTCAACATTCAGAAAACAAAGATCATGGTATCTGGTCCCATCACTTCATGGGAAATAGATGGGGAAACAGTGGAAACAGTGGCAGACTTTGTTTTTCTGGCCTCCAAAATCACTGCAGATGGTGACTGCAGCCCTGAAATTAAAAGACGCTTACTCCTTGGAAGAAAAGTTATGACCAACCTAGATAGTATATTCAAAAGCAGAGACATTACTTTGCCGACTAAGGTCTGTCTAGTCAAGGCTATGGTTTTTCCAGTGGTCATGTATGGACATGAGAGTTGGACTGTGAAGAAAGCTGAGCTCTGAAGAATTGATGCTTTTGAACTGTGGTGTTGGAGAAGACTCTTGAGAGTCCCTTGGACTGCAAGGAGATCCAACCAGTCCATCCTAAAGGAGATCAGTCCTGGGTGTTCATTGGAAGGACTGATGCTAAAGCTGAAACTCCAGTACTTTGGCCACCTAATGCTAAGAGCTGACTCATGGAAAAGACCCTGATGCTGGGAGGGATTGGGGGCAGGAGAAGGTGATGACAGAGGATGAGATGACTGGATGGCATAACCGAGTCAATGAACATGAGTTTGGGTAAACTCCAGGAGTTGGTGATGGACAGGGAGGCCTGGCGTGCTGCAGTTCATGGGGTCGCAAAGAGTCAGACACGACTGAGTGACTGAATTGAACTGATACCTCACCCTTGAACCTAGTCTGCACATTCTGCCGTTCCAAGGTTAAGTTTAACTCCTATTCTTCTGGAGAATTAACTCCAGTTAATACTGCTATCTCCTTCCTTAGGCACAAACATATTGAATTTTAGTTAATTTAACGTAATTAACATTAGTTTTTGACCAATTTTATAATGACCTAGAGTGGGCTTCCCAGGTGGCATTGGTAATAAAGAGTCCACGTGGCAATGAAGGAAATGCAAGAGACTCGGATTCGATCCCTAGGTTGGGAAGATCCCCTGGAGTAGGAAATGGAACCCCACTCCAGTATTCCTGCCTGGAAAGTTCCCTGGGCAGAGGAGCCTGGTGGGCTCCAGCCCACAAAGAGTGTGACATGACCGAGCACACTGTATGAGTATGCCTTCTATCACCAGGACTCCAAACTTCTAAAGAGAGATAAAGGCAATACAGGTCATTGTGTCCCAGACTTAGAAGCTCCCACTAAGATCATGTAACCCAAACTCCCTTAGTTTATAGGTTAGTCAACTGGGATGCTCCCTTTAGGAGTCCAAAAAAGTCAGGAATATGTATTGAGGATGTTGTGAATCTGGTCACTGTAGGAGGGAGAAGGCAGTTACTGAAATAAAGATGGATTTTGAGAAGTGCTGCTTCAATTTTAATAATAATCTTTTTACACAAGAAAGCTCTCTTCAGATGTCTCCATCATCAAAAGTACTTGATTTTCTGTGGACTGACTCTAACCTTAGAGTGTGTCAAAGTCTCAATGTACAGGTGTTCAGAAAGGAAGGGTCAGAGACCAAGGTTCTGTTCTTGGTTCTGCCTCCAAATGACACTGAACATGTGGTTAGGTAACTTAGCCTCTAAGCATTTCGCTTCCAATTTCCTCCTAGGAGAAAGGAGGACATCAGACTGGGCAATCTGTAAGGAAGCTTTCCCCTGTAATGGATTACCATTCACATCCCCACATCACAGGGACACCTTTCTATTCTGTGACTCCCCCACCACTCCTACTGTGCACGCATTTCCATCCGTTTCCCTCTTCTCATGGTCTCCAGCCTAACTTTGAAAAATTCTAGTTTCTTGTAAACTGGACTGAGGGCAACTTTTCTTACAGTACCAGTAGTCCAAAAATGTTTTTACTGATTTCTCCCTTTCCCCACTCAAGGAAATTCCTTTAATTTCTTTTTTCTATTTCTTTTAACATTACCCGCATCTATGATTGCCTGATAAAATTCAGCACATCAAGTTAAATTTAAATTTCAGATAAGCAGGGGGTGGGGGAGAGATAAACTGGGAGAGTGGGACTGACATACACACACCACTGTATGTAAAACAAATCACTAATAAGTACCTACTGTATAGGACAGGGAACTCTGTACATAAACACTCTGTAATGAACTATATGGTAAAATAATCTTGAAAAGACTGGATATATGTATAAATGGGCTTCCCTGGTGGGTCAGATGGTAAAGAACCTGTAGGAGACCCAAGTTCAATCCCTGGGGAAGATCCCCTAGAGGATGGAATGGCTACTCACTCCAGTATTCTCGCCTGGAAAATTCCATGGACAGGACGGTCCACAGGGTCATAAAGAGTCGGACATGACTGAGCAACTAACACTTTCACTTTATGTATACATATCATTGATTCACTTGACTGTACACCTAAACAGAACATTGTAAATCAATTTTATATTCCAATAAAATTTTTAAATTGAAAAAAATAAGTAAATTTCAGATAAGCAATAAATCATTTTTTAGTATAAATGTCTACTGAACATTTTTTTTCCCTTTCTGAATCTGACAGCTTTACCAGTTCAGTCCAGTGTGAGGACGTTTAGAAATTAATTTTTATGTTGGAAATATTTTAATAAATTTCCAGAGTCGAGGTTCTCCTTTGTGTCAGATAAGTTTCTCCAATCTGATAGCACTCCTGGATGTGAATGACACGCTTTATTTAGAACAGCTCGGGGAGGGGTCTGGGTAAGAGGGCTACAGGGAACACCAGTCTGCCTGCCTAAGCCAAGAAGCTAAGAACAAAGAAGATGTGAAATCTGACCAGCACAAACAGTGATTCTTCTCAGGTGGGCCCTCTCGCTTCTTATGTGGAGCGATGTCAGCAGAGGCTCTTCCTGAGCCTTGGGACAGTCATGCAACCTTCCTGCTCCATTAAACATCACACCTCCATATCACACGAGTCACCTATCTTTGACCTTCAAAAGCAACATCACTGAGAAACTGGTAAACAGCTTAATAGTCAGAACAAGCTAAAATCTAGAGTTCATCAGTGAGAAATATGGGTCAGTCATTTCAAGAGCAGTGACCGATTATGTGAAGAGCACATACCACAGTACGTGTCATTGCCAACTCACCGCAAAGTGTCCACCCAGGAGTATTAGAAGAAGGCTAGTGCAACATTCAGGCTGCAATAGCTGCTACACGAACAGAAGTAGAGACCTTGGTTCCCGTCGTGGTCAACTAATAACCTAACGATAGTTCTACACACAGTACTGACCCTTCCTTTTTTTGCCGGAGGGGATAGGAAAACCACAAGATACAAAGCCTTTGCAGTGTTTGAAATATGAGGGGTGGGGGCAGGGCACAAACTTGAAAAGAGTGACACAGCTTGAAGTGAAGTGAAGTCGCTCAGTCGTGCCCGACTCTTTGCGACCCCATGGACAGTAGCCTGCACCAAGCTCCTCCGTCCGTGGGATTTTCTAGGCAAGAGTACTGGAGTGGGTTCCTGTTTCCTTCTCCAGGGAATCTTCCCGACCCAGGGATTGAACCCGGGTCTCCCAGATTGTAAACAGACGCTTTACCGTCTGAGCCACCAGGGACATAGCTTGAGGACACCACAAACTGATTAGAACCGAAAGGTCCAAGGTGGCCGATAAGCCGACTTCCGTTAGCCCTTGAGCTTCAGGGAATGTTCATCTTAACATATGAGCAAGCTAAATAACACAACTATAGGCACCATGACAGTTCCAAAGGCCACCATAAAGGTCAAAAAGTGGGTGATGGCCCAATTCCTGGAAATCCCCAGAATAGCTGGAATAATCCTCTCAGTCACTAGCCTATGAAATTAACTCAGCCCATTAAAAAACTAACCACACCATATTTCAGGGCCTCCAACCTTATAAGATGGCCCACACCGCGTCTGTGGAGAGTGTTTCTCTCTAAATAAATCCACTTCTTAACTATCACTTTCTCTCTCACTGAATTCCTTCTGTGCTGAAACACAAAGAACCTAAGCCTCAATAAGTCTAGACACCAGGTGAGTGATTCTAATTAACAGACCATGGGTTCAACTCCCAGGCTGGGCTTTGTCCAGGTTAGAGACCTAACGTGTTGGTTCAAGTCCACTCAGAGGCGCACAGTTTCACTCTTCCGATCAATTATCAGATCTAGGTCTCAAATTGTTGGGTCTTAACTTGAAGTCTGTAGTATAATTTGGCTGACAAATAACTAGCAGATTGGTGCAAGTTCACAAGCAGATACAGACTGTTTTCTTCTGCAACTTTATAGGAAACTGTCCATGAATATTCAAGACATGACGAGAGCCTTTCAGAGCCACTCCTGCAGCCACAAAGAGCACCTGCCCTTCCTAAGCTGAGGGTGTAACTAGTGCAAAGGCCCAAACAGCTACTAGTCTGTAGGTCTGAGGCCAGGCTTTTGGGATGTTCCTTTCCTCTCTCTAGTTGAAACAGAAAATTTTTTGACATTTTTTTCCCTGAAATGAGAAAAGCACATTTTAAATTGCTTTTAACTAACTTGATGGTCCTCTGATGAGAGCAATTTATCTCCTGAATATGGAAGAGAATTCCCTCAACCCCACCCTGGTAATGTGTCTCCCAAGAGAATAATGCACCCAGGCAGGCCCCCTGAGCTGCTCTTTAATCAGAGGCTATTTTACAGGATCACAGTCATCATTAGGCAGCGTCACGCCCACCATTTATCCCTGCAACAAGGAAGAATCCTGAAAAGGAGGCTAGGCTCCCTGCCATTCAGAGGGATCTGAAAAAAGCCAGCAGCACTGGTTTTTTTAGGGTTGTCTCCTAATCAGAAAAGGACCGGTGATCAGCCCAGTGAGAGCCCGGCTCTCCCTAACCGTGCACAAAGACTGCGGGAGCAGAGAGGACTTTTAATCACTGCCTGGAGCTGTGCTCTAATTAAAAACTCAGATAAAATATGCACTAACATTTGCATTTTAATCATTTGTCACACAAAGAAAATAGGAAAATGTTTACTCATCACAGAAGTCGGCACCCAGAACTTCACCCCTTCAGAGATAAGACACCAGGGAAAATACTCTTCTCCATTACACCAGCAACTGAAAAGGCTTGGATAAAACAAAGAATGTCGCCCACCATCCAGCTGAACAAGGATCAAGTCATGAGCCACTGCCGTCACTGACAGTGCACCATGTAAGGAATCCAGGACGAAACATGAGATAAGAAACTCTGTACTTTAGAAAACCAGGCCCCTTAGATAGTTGGAGACAGCAAAAGAAAACAAAAATTTAATGAACCCAGATTCTTGCATCCTGCAAAGGAAAGCACTAACATCATTAACTGAGCAACCGGACCCTCGTGACTAGCAGTAACCTTTTAAGGGATCAGGGCACTGTGGGGCCCCCTGGGCACAAAGCTTTTCTGTGTTTCCCATTTCATGGATTAAAGGAAATAGGCTTCATTCAGTTCAATCGCTCAGTTGTGTCCAACTCTTTATGACCCCATGGACTGCAGCACACCAGGCTTCCCTGTCCATCACCAACTCCTGAAGCTTGCTCAAACATCGAGTGGATGATGCCATCCAACCATCTCATCCTTTGTGGTCCCCTTCTCCTCCTGCCTTTAATCTTTTCCAGCATCAGGGTCTTTTCCAGGGACTCAGCTCTTCGCATCAGGTGGCCAAAGTATGGGAGCTTCAGCTTCAGTCCTTCCAATGAATATTCAGGACTGATTTCCTTTAGGATGGACTGGTTGGATCTCCTTGCAGTCCAAGGGTCTCTCAAGAGTCTTCTCCAACACCATAATTCAGAAGCATCAATTCTTTGGTGCTCAGCTTTCTGTATAGTCTAACTCTCACATCCATACATGACTACTGAAAAAACCATAGCTTTGACTAGATGGACCTTTGTCAGCAAAGTAATGTCTCTGCTTTTTAACATGCTGTCTAGTTGGTCATAGCTTTTCTTCCAAGGAGCAAGCATCTTTTAATTTCATGGCTGCAGTCACTATCTGCAGTGATTTTAGAGCCCAAAATAATAGTCTGTTACTGTTTCCATTGTTTCCCCATCTATTTGTCATGAAGTGATGGGACCGGATGCCATGTTCTTAGTTTTCTGAATGTTGAGCTTTAAGCCAACTTTTTCACTCTCCTCTTTCACTTTCATCAAGAGGCTCTTTAGTTGTTCTTCGCTTTCTGCCATAGGGTGGTATCATCTGCATATCTGCTGCTGCTAAGTTGCTTCAGTTGTGTCTGACTCTGTGTGACCCCATGGACAGCAGCCCACCAGGCTTCTCTGTCCCCGGGATTCTCCAGGCAAGAGTACTGGAGTGGGCTGCCATTTCTTTCTCCACTGCACATCTGAGATATTGATATTTCTCCCAGCAATCCTGATTCCAGTTTGTGCTTCATCCAGCCTGGCATTTTGCATGATGTACTCTGCATATAAGTTAAATGAGCAGGGTGATAATATACAGCCTTGACGTACTCCTTTCCCGACTGGGAACCAGTCTGTTGTTCCATGTCCAGTTCTAACTGTTGCTTCTTGACCTGCATACAGATTTCTCAGGAGGCGGTCAGGTGGTCTGATAGCCTTCATTCATCCTCTGTGATCTTCCCTGAGTTCCAATTCAAGAACTTGTTGATTTAACTGCAGATTCAACCAGTTGTTAATTAGGGAAGGGAGCGGATGCAGCACTAGGGAGAAACAGACAGTCTAGAGCAGCCTTGGGGCAAAGTCCTGTTTCCCCATAAGGGATACACAAAACATCACCTTTGAACTAGTCTGCAGATATCGAAACCCCCTACAGGTGGGAGAAGTCGATTAACAGTCTGCTGCCCACAAGCTCAGGGGACCCCAGACCAGTGCTACCTGAAGTTGATGACACTGACTGCTACTTACCTCACCACCCACCCATCGACAGGATGCTGATCCAGGAGCTGATGCTGTCCCCTCTGAACAATTACTATAAACTTCTCACTGTCTTCAAGTTGGGACACATAGTTTTGAGGCCATTAGCACCTGGCAGCCCCTCTGCATGGCAAAGCAATAAAGCCTTTCTTTTCTGCTTCACCCAAAACTCTTTGAGATTCGATGCAACACCCATAGTCAACCGGAAAGCTCAGCTTTCAGCATCAAACACAAAAAACTCTTCTCTACCCCTTGGCCTCCCCATCTCCCCTCACCATGTATCACGCATTGACCAAACTTGCCCAATCAGTGGAAATACACGCTTAACCATAAAGAGCAACAAGAGGACCCCTTTAAAGATAACATCCCGGGCTTCCCTGGTGATCTGGAGGGAAAATACATGCTTAACCGTCGAGAGCAACAAGAGGACCCCTTTAAAGATAACATCCCGGGCTTCCCTGGTGATCTGGAGGGAAAATACATGCTTAACCGTCAAGAGCAACAAGAGGACCCCTTTAAAGATAACATCCTGGGCTTCCCTGGTGATCTGGAGGGAAAATACATGCTTAACCGTCGAGAGCAACAAGAGGACCCCTTTAAAGATAACATCCCGGGCTCCCCTGGTGGTCCAGGGGTTAAGAGTCCACCTGCCAACGCAGCTTCCATCCTTGGTCCAGGAAGATTCCACGGGACACGGAGCAACTGAGCCCACATGCCACAGCCCCTGAGCCCACAGCCTAGAGCCCACGCTCTTCAACAAGGGGAGCCACTGCACCCACGCTCTGCGCCGAGAAGCCTGTGCACGGCAACTCGGGAGTGGTCCCCGCCCAGCGCAACAAAGACCCAGTGCAGCCAAAAACAACTAACTCAATAAAAACTTTTAAAATGATAGCATTCCATCATGATCTTGTAAGGGGTCACATGACTCACCACAGTGATGCCTAGCTCTGGTTTCTGTAAACTGTCAATGACAATCAACCATTTAAAGTCCAGCCCTTTGTCTCAAAAAACCGAACTGTGCCTTGACTGCCTTGTCTGAGACAAAACAGTTCTCTTTTTGAGATGCCATTCCTGGGTTATAATCCTCAAATTTGACTCAAATAAAATTTTATTACTTTTTTTAGACTAACTTTTCATCAGCAGTCAACACTAGGAACAAGTGGAACTCTGGTGAGATTTTTAAACAAATACTGTGTTGGCATTAGCCTCTGAACTCTCTGCAGGGACCTCCCCAGTGGTCCAGTGGCTAAGACTCAGACTCTGCGCTCCCAATGCACAGGACCTGGGTTCCATCCCTGGTCGGGGAGCTAGATCCCACACATCCCACCTGAAGAATCCACAGGCCACGACGAGGATCAGAGATCCCGAGCACTGCAACCAAGCCTGGGTGCCGACAGATAAACAAACTCTCCACGGTGACTAGGATCCAGACTCAGACATCAAGCGAGTCAACCAAAACGCATGTAGATAAGACTGGAATGGAACTGAAGGATTCAGGTTAGCTCTATATAGATGCTAAACAAGAGACTCAGGACTACAGCATCTCAAGGTTCGAGGTTCCCACTGGTTTTTTTTTTACAGGTCAATTTATGTTCTCTCTGAAATAAATTCTCTCCTCCAAGCAACATTCATGATTCCAGCCAGAAAATGTTTACCATGTGTTCCAGCTAATACACAGTTTGCAGCTGTTTATGGCAACAACTGCGGTAACATGCTGCACATTTAAAACCAATTTTCAGAAATCAGAGCAATTCCCCAATCTAACCAACTTTATGCTAGAAGACAAATTAAAAAAAAAAACAAACCTCCACCCCAAGCAATCCAATCAGCAGCATTGTATATAAAATCACCACCTAATTTCAGCAAACGTCTGAGATATTTCTAACAGCTGCTAGACTTATAGAACAGAAATAGCGCTAATACACCCAAAGGCAGACAAAGATCAGAAGAAACCACAGAACTGAACACTCACAGTTCAATGACCAGTCATTTAATTATAAAACTCCAGGGTCCACAGTTGTTAAGGGTCTTTTAAAAAAGGAAGTTCCTTCCCTAATGGTATGTTGCACCACTAACGACAGAAGGAATATTCACGTCCTCAAGGGACCTTCACTGAAGGTTATGAATAAACTTGTCTTGGATGACTGAACCCATTTCATGTCTACAAAATCAGAAATTACTCCCGTAAACCAGAACAAGTGTTTTCATAAAGCAGTGTCGTCAAAAGAACAGTAGGGTCAGAAGACAAGAACCAAGGGGAGTTTTGTTTCCTCTATATAATGTTATGGCCGCTCAAATAAGTCATTACTAAAAAAATAAACAAAAATAAATCTGTACTACCTGAAGAGACACATATGGTTAATCTACACATTAGATTTCAAATACTTTTAAATAGTATGCTGCTGCTGCTGCTAAGTCGCTTCAGTCGTTATACACACTTATTAATGTGTCTCTCAGTTTACTTCAGTTGCTCAGCTGTGACCCCATGGACTGCAGCACGCCAGGCCTCCCTGTCCATCACCAACTCCCGGAGCTTGCTCAAACTAATGTCCATTGAGTCGGTGATGCCATCCAACCATCTCATCCTCTGTCATCCCCTTCTCTTCCTGCCTTCAATCTTTCCCAGCATCAGGGTTTTTCCAATGACTCAGTTCTTCGCATCAGGTGGCCAAAGTATTGGAGTTTCAGCTTCAGCATCAGTCCTTCCAGTGTATATTCAGGACTGATCTCCTTCAGAATGGACTGGTTGGATCTCCTTGCAGTCCAAGGGACTCTCAAGAGTCTTCTCCAACACCACAGTTTAAAAGCATCAATTCTTTGGCACTCAGCTTTCTTTATAGTCCAACTCTCACATCCATACGTGACTACTGGAAAAACCATAGCTTTGACTAGAGGGACCTTTGTGGACAAGAAATGTCTCTGCTCTTTAAATCGCTGTCTAGGTTGGTCACAGCTATTCTTTCAAGGCGCTTCTTTAAATTTCATGGCTGCAGTCACCATCTGCCGTGATTCTGGAGCCCCCCAGAATAGTCTCTTACTGTTTTGAATGTGTCTTTAATAGCTGCAAATCTACAGAGTATGTAGAATTGTTGCTGTTTGCTAATGAATTATACATTTTTAATTTAGGGGAGGAAAGGGGGGTGGGGAAGGTGTGTGCACTAAAGTAGGAACATATTCCTTAGAGCGGTGGTTTCCACTGGAGCTGTATATTTTTCACATGTTGATGTTGTGGGTTCCAGCCCCAGACCATTTAATCAGACCCTCTAGGATGAGGGGTCTGGAGAAGGCAGTGGCACCCCACTCCAGTACTCTTGCCTGGAAAATCCCATGGACGGAGGAGCCTGATAGGCTACAGTCCATGGGGTCGCACAGAGTTGGACACAACTGAGCGACTTCACTTTGACTTCACTTTCATGCTTTGGAGAAGGAAATGGCAACCCACTCCAGTGTTCTTGCCTGGAGAATCCCAGGGACAGGGGAGCCTGGTGGGCTGCCGTCTATGGGGTCGCACAGAGTCGGACACGACTGAAGCGACTTAGCAGCAGCAGCAGGATGAGGGCTCAGGCATCTGTATTTCACCAGTAGCATTCAAAGTCTCCATGAGGGGATCCTGACATGCATGTGGAGTTAAGAGCCGTCATCTTAGAAAGTAGACAGTATACCCTAATTTCCGAGGTGAAACCGAAGTATACCTCTTCATTGCTTGCATAATAACTGTACAGTAGTTTCAGAAATACAATGGATATGACAGAGAACTGGAAAGGTGGCTTAACGGTGTGGTACTGTCCTTAACCACGGAAAGCTGAAAAGAATTAAAAATAAAATAGCCAGCTTCCTAAGACTGATGAGAAGTTAATTAAGGCCATTCATCTTAATCATGGGCATTTTAAAAAGTAATATTATGAGGTTCAAAGGGGAATGCAAGCCAGGGTATTTTCAAAACAGAAAAATCTCATACAAATTAAATAAGTTATATCAGAGAGTGCCTCAAACATAATCTTGAGCTTGTCTATGCAACTTTTTTTTCACATAGTAAGTACTCAACAATAACTAACATTTGCTGAGTTCTTACTTTTGAACTGACTTTCACATCACTTCACTCCACTCTCGGAAGCCAGAGAGAACACTTCCTGAATGTTCTCTTATTTAATCCTCACAACCTTATTTAATCCTCGCAGGGCAAGCACTATAATTACCCTCATTGTGTAGGTAAGGAAAGGGGCTCAGAAATTAAGTTATACAACAAGGGGGTAGGAGGTGGCTTAGGGTCCTGGGCTCTGAACTAACATATGATCTGTTATTGAATGAAAGAGGGAAAGAACAACAGTTTAAATGTCTGCTTTCATCACCTCCCTCTGATGAGGTGACTGTCCTGGAGAATGATGAAAAAATTGTTATTTTGCCAATTTTGGAAGAAAGGGAGATACGTCACAGATGTAGCTCATTCTCAGTATTACTACCCAATAGACAATTCTACGGTCATAATAAATATTCAGCTGAATGATGAGATCAGGATACAGAATAAAAGTGTCAAAAGATTTTTCTGAACCTGAGTCTGAGTTGCTGCCTTCTATGTTGTAAGTGGGCTTCCCTGGTGGTAAAGAATCCACCTGCCAACGCAGGATACGCAAGTTCCATCCCTGGGTTGGGAAGATCCCCTGGGGAAGGAAATGACAACCCACTCCAGTATTTTTGCCTGGGAAATTCTATGGACAGAGGAGCCTGGTGGGCTACAGTCCAGGGGTCACAAACGAGTTGGACATGACTGAGCGATGAAACAACATTGTAAGTACTTCCAGTAGGACTGAGAGTTTCCTACTGGAAAGCCTGTGAAATAATAGTCTTAGGGGAAAAAGTTCAGAGAACATTATTAAAAGTTATCTGTACATTTGATTTGCAATTATATTCACTAAAATACCTTAAATATCTAGCTATTTATCATGTCAACTAAAATTAACATTCTGACTTTTTCTAATATAAGCCTGAAACTTTTAGGAGGGAGGCCATACAAATGTACATAGAGGATACTACTATTTAATAGATTTATATTAGTCCTAAAATCCACTTAAAAAAAATGCCACCTAGATTTGCTCCTCTGGTCCTGATAATTCTACCTTTAGTGTATTAAAAAATAAATCACAAATCAAAAAACAGAAAGTGAGGACATGAAGCAAGTCACAATAGGAAACAAGTTTACGACTCTCCCTAGAAGAATCACCCCATCAGCCCCTGTTATTCACAGGACCCGGACTTGAGGGACTCTCCACGTACAGACGTACAGTGGTAAGGCAGCAGACACATATCTTATTATTTCCTTTTTAATTTATGTTCCCTGGACAATTCAGTTCTAATGTCACAATTTCACAAATTGTGATCTCTCATCTCCCATTTTCCCGGCACTTCGTAACCTGTCCACGGCATAAAATACTTACAAATGGCAACCCCTGTCTGTGGATTTGGGGCACATCTGTGCATACTTTTAAATGGATGTGATGTGGTTTCCTTCCTTTCCTCACAAACTGTTAATATATTAGAAAACCAAACTGATTCCAGAGAGCCTCAGTGAGTCACTGTCCTGAATGATGGGGTGTTACACTGTCTTTTATCAGCTGCACATCTTATAAATTATCTGATAGAATCTAAAGAAGTGGAATAGCTCTTAGACCTTTGGGAACTGAAAAATTTGTGTTTTCCTTCTTTGTAATGCACATCCTAGATCTATTACCCTGTAAACCCACAAGCAGACTGGTCTCTGGCTCTTGAGGGAAGACCTATCAAGGGGCTCTCCAGGCTTCAGATTCACCAGTACCCATTAATTTTTCTAATTTATAGAGGTTAGCTGAAACTGCAAATAGAAAGCACATTTATTACTGCTTTACAAGACCCGCAAGAGTTAAGATAGCCCGCATCCAGGCAGTTCTGTACTGATTTACATCACAAAAGGGAAGCTTCCCCAACTACCCTTAAACTAAGTTCTCTACATCCTCAGCCTCTGATTTTTATAGCCCCTGTTCACAATCTATATAATTTAAAGTTTCTATAAAGCAATCAAATGTTTTGCCTAAATACTGCTTCCCTCTTCCTTCTCATTTCCTTTTAATACAAATGGTTTTAACTAGCTCAGTGAGTTTTTGCATGTTTGTTTTTTAAACTTCAAAGAGTAGATATGATTGAAAAAAATCAATGAATTTGGAGACAGAAGTCTTGCCACCAAATAGCTTTGTTATTTCAGTCAAGTCTTAGCCTTTCTGGAGCTTGATTATCTCACCAATAAAGTGAAGAACCTGCAATAGAGGATTTGTAAGTGTCCTTCTGCCTGTGACCAAATAACACAAATGTTTCTCCTCCCTTTCCTGCTCACAGAAGGGAGTCCAGAGGGAGCAAACATTCTGGTTGGATGGGACAGTCTGCCTAATCAGCACCCTCTGGAGTCTCGAACACATTAAGGAACACCAGTATTAGGCTCTACTCCAAATCCACTGTGAAACAAAACAAGTGCATTAGCTCTTTAACACAGCCATTTCCTCAGCCTCAACAATACCCCTGTAGGAGGTGGGGTAAGCTATTTAACCTCTTTGAGTTTCGGGTTTTTTAACTGCCCAGGGTCATCACGAATCCTTAGATACGTGGATAAAATTCAAGTCATCCTCAGGACCTCCACATCAACATGGTGCCAGAATACGAATGTAAATAGGTTCAAAAGCTGCAAAATAATTAGCATATGACTATCAGAGAAAGACAATACTACTCTCAAAGCACCCCTTCTGCTACAATGAAGGGCAATCAGGGAAGGTCTGCAAACAAGAGGATGAAAGAAAAAGGAAATCTTTCATATGCTGGACCATTGTTTTATATGTCGCTCTTGTTCTTAAGTCCCATGCACAGGGACTCCTGCTCTTTCTAATGAGGAAACAAAGAAAGATGCTCCTCTCTCTCAGCCACCTCCCACCCTCATGTCCTAATCCTTATTGAATCCAAATGTCTTCTTGCCTCCAAGATTGTCCTTCTAACACACTTTCCTAATTGTACCACTTTCCTCGTCACTATCAATTTACCTTTGTGAAAAGCAGAAAAAGGCTCCCTTTCTTCAATAAAGATTTCAGTTGCGTATACTGTTGTGTCGGGTGGAGAAATTTTTTCCTCTACTCTTCTAAGTTGTTCTGGCTGGTGTAAGAATTAAATCAACAGATGACAGGAGAAAGTCCAACAAACGTTTAATAACATGTATACATGGGAAAGACCCAGTAAAACTGAGTAACTCACAGAAATTGGCTGAAGCCCTCACCTTAAATAGCATCCTCAACTATAGACGCCTCCCCCGCCCCAAAATGTTGAGGGTGGGGAGAGCCAGTTAAGGAAGGTCAGCAGGAAAAGGACAGTAAACGAATCACCACCTTCTCTGCTGTTAAGTTTCTAGGGATCTGGGCGTCCCCCTCATCCTGGTTGGATTTCCCTGGCGGTTCGGTGGTAAGGAATCCGCCTGCCAGTGCAGGAGACATGGATTCAATTGCCGGGTCAGGAAGATCCCCTGGAGAAGGAAATGGCACCCCACTCTAGTATTCTTGCCTGGGAAATCCCATGGACAGAGGAGCCTGGTGGGCTACAGTTCATGGGGTCACAAAGGGTCAGAAGGGACTTAGCAACTAAACAACAACCTCCTCCTGGTACAGTGAAGGAGACACCCTTACAAATGGAGATTTTCCCTTACAAACAGATGCTTCTTCTAAAGCGTAATTCCTGCTTGGTCTCAAGAGTTTTTCCAGTCTGCTGTTTCTGAGAAAATATAGCCAGCTTCAAACAATCACAGGACAAAGAAACTCATTTTGTGTGATGAATGGTGCTCCCCTACAACGGCACACTGTGACAGCCCTGTTCAGGGGGACTAGCAGGTGTCATGGTTTGTCTGCACATGCAGACGCCCAACACTCCGAGTCACAACACCCCTCTCTCAAAGCCAGGCAGGGCACGCAGGCCCGAAGTGCGCCCAGCCCGCTGGCCCAGGCCTTCTAGACGACATTGCCAGGTTCCAAGGTGACGAAAGTTGAGTGTTAAATCCCTAAGAGTGGCAGGCAGGCAGAGAAGCCCCCTTAGAGGACACCTGGAGGCAGACGAAACACCATCAAGTTGATGTGTAGACGGTACATGTTCACAGACAGGTGAGCCCTTGGGGGCCTCTCCTTCACAGCCCAGTGCTCCCCTGAGCAGCCTGGAATCGCCACACTGTCCATATCAAGGATGCGCTGGCGCCCCCAATTACCCGAGCCGGAGGTACCCTGGGGGCCAAACAAGTCGAAATGTCGGAGTAGGGAGCAGAGAAGTGTTTATTGCAGGGGCCGAGCAAGAATAGGCAGCTCACACTCAAAGCCCCGGATCCCAGGTGGTTTTCAGGGAAGAGTTTTTAAAGTCAAATTCGTTGGGGAGGGCTGCAGGGTACGTGCCTTTCTTATGATTAGTTAGCAGTGAGTTTAAGCGGGCTGTGCTCCGGCTTAAAATGTCATCAGCCTGAAGTTACCATCCTCCACCCGGGTGGGGGCCTTAGTTTCTTACGAAGAATGCAAAGATATACTGTTATATGTATTCACTGAGGAGGGGCCAGAACTCTGTGTCTACACCACTGACTGCATTTCCTTTCTCCCTGCATTGCCTCACTTTCCTAATTAAAAATTGTTTGACTCTGCCCTCTGGAGCTCAGGGAAGGCCTACAAATAAAAACATGGGGATACAGAAGGGCTTTTGTACCTGGGAGGGCCCTGCAGAGCCCTGCTCAGGTTTAGCTGAGAATGGTACCGCTTCTGATGTGGTACTTAAATAGGAGGAAACAGGACAGGGCACCTTTAAAAGAATGACACAGTTTGAGGACAAGACGAAACTGGCTGGAACCAAAGCCTCAGTACATGCTCTTTGTAACATGTCAGCAAGCTAAAACACACAAGCACAGGTGCCATGACGGTTCCAAGGCTGACCACAAAAGTCAAAACGTGGGCTGTGGCCCAGTTCCTGAAAATCCCTACCCCTTCCCCAAAGGAGCTGGAATAACCCTCCCACGCATTAGCCTATGAAACAACTCACTCCTATAAAAACCGACAACCCCACACCCCGGGACTGCTCTCATCTTCTGAGCCGGCCCACACTCTGTGTGTGGAGTGTGCGCACGTGTGCATGCTCAGTTGGTCATTCAGTGCTGTCTGACTCTCTGCAACCCCATGGACTACAGCCCACCCGGCTCTTCTGGGCATGGAATTTTCCAGGCAAGAATACCGCAGCAGACTGCCATTTCCTCCTCCAGGGGATCTCCCCCCCCCCAGCGGCTGGGCCCGCATCTCCCGCACTGGCAGGACGGTGCTTTACCCCGTGCACCTGGGAAGCCTGTAGAGTACATTTCTCCTAAATAAACCCACTTCTTACTCTCACTTTGTCTCTCAGTGAATTCTTTCTGCAATGAGATATAAAGAATTTGAGCTTAATTAAGTCCTAAAACCAGGTGTAATCTCAGTTAAAAGACCACATTGGGTATTTTCCCAATCTGTGGATTCAAGCTAGTCTAGTCAAGGCTATGGTTTCTCCTGTGGTCATGTATGGATGT
Source organism: Redunca redunca (assembly GCA_006410935.1). NCBI lineage: Eukaryota > Metazoa > Chordata > Mammalia > Artiodactyla > Bovidae > Redunca > Redunca redunca. Next base: position 516,034 of record SJYQ01000687.1, on the reverse strand, counting down.
GAGCATTGGACTGTGAAGAAAGCTGAGCGCCGAAGAATTGATGCGTTTGAAGTGTGGTGTTGGAGAAGACTCTTGAGAGTCCCTTGGACTGCAAGGAGATCCAACCAGTCCATTCTGAAGGAGATCAGCCCTGGGGTTTCTTTGGAAGGAATGATGCTGAAGCTGAAACTCCAGTACTTTGGTTACCTCATGTGAAGAGTTGACTCATTGGAAAAGAGTCTGATGCTTGGAGGGATTGGGGGCAGGAGGAGAAGGGGACGACCCAGGATGAGATGGCTGGATGGCATCATGGACACGATGGACATGAGTCTGAGTGAAATCCAGGAGATGGTGATGGACAGGGAGGCCTGGCGTGCTACGATTCATGGGGTCGCAAAGAGTCGGACACGACTGAGCGACTGAACTGAACTGAACTGTGGATTCAAGCAAGTCTCAAGCTGAGTTACCTGGCTTCAGCTTGTGGCCCTCCAAAATTCAACCCTACCTGACAAAACTGCATTCCTTACTAATTATCTCATACAGTTAAATTAAAAGATCTTGAATGAATTAATAAATTCATACATTTAATTACTTAAGAATTTTTCCCTAGAGGGTAATAACATAAAAGAAAAGTTAAGAAACACTGAAGTGGCTAACACAGAAATGTTATCTACCATTGCAGTTTTCAAGACTGGGACTGATACAGCCACCCTGGAAAACAACAACTCCCCAGAATCTATACACACAGCTATTTCTTTATACCTTCCTTCCAGTTACAACAGAGCCGTGTTCCTCCCCATGTGATCTAAGGCCTACCTCCTCCGGTCTTCTCGGGGCCTTATCCTTTTTCACTCCTTTATTGGATAATCTGCAAGAGCATTCACTTGTTTCTCAAATCTCTCCCACCTCAAAAGCAAAGTTTCTGCAAACCCCACTTACTCTTCCACATTTTTCCTTCTCCTCCCCAGCCAACATTCTTGGCAGACCATCGTCACCAGCGTCTTCACGTCCCCACACCTGAAGGCACTCGAGTGTGGGTTCTGCGCCCATGCCTCACAGACGCCTCCAGATCACCAGCAACCTCCATGCAGCCAAATCTCCAGTTCTCACCTCAGAAAGACCTCTTGCCAGCACCTGTCCATTTACTTCCTTCCTGAAAGGCCTGTTTACCCCTTGGCTCTTTACTCCACACCCATCTGTCTTCCTTAGCCTCCCAGGCCCTTCCTCCATCTGCCCTCCTCACTGTTATGGCAGAAATTTTGCAAGGCTCAGTCCTAGGCCCCCTTCTTCTTCCTGTTCTGTCCCCTGAGCAGACAACCTCCTTCAAGGCTGCCATGTCCCCTGAATGCATCTCTGCCCACCCATGTGCAGTCTTTATTCCTCCTCTTTCACTAGGTTAAAAATTCAGCCCAACCTAACGGTCAATGCCCAGCACTACTTACTGCCACGGAGTTCTCAAGACTCTTCCCCTGGGGCCTGGAAGCCTTTCTCAGTACTTACTGTCGGGAAACACTCAGCACCCCTGCCCTTCCTGACCTCCAGAGGGACATCCTCACAGCCCATGGTCACCATCCAACGTATCTTCAGACATGCTGCTGTTATTCACTTCTCAAATTCAGTACAGCCGTTGTCTTTTTCTCATCAAGTAATGCTTTGCTGTACATAAAGACTGTACAAAGTCTCTTGAAAAATATATTCCCAACCCTCAAGTTAATACGAATTACTTCCCAGGTGGCACCAGGGGTAAAGAACCTGCCTGCCAAGGCAGGAGACAGAAGACACAAGGGTTAGGTCCCTGGGTCAGGAAGATCCCCTGGAGGAGAGCATGGCAACCCACTCCAGTACTATTGCCTGGAGAATCCCATGGACAGAGGAGCCTCGTGGGCTACGGTCCATAGGGTTGCAAAGACTGGGACACAACTGAAGCCACTTGGCACGTACAGAAAGTTAATATGAAGTATACATTTCAGCTGGTTTAGAGCCCAAAAATAAAGGTCTTGATCCATAGAAAATTATGCATAACGTATACTGTATACTCCCAATGGAGGTGAGTTCAACCTTCGGGATTAACTTTCTCTTGAGTCGTCTTCATGAGCTGTAACAGAGAAGGGCCTTATGGCGCCTTCCCAGAACGGACTGTGCTCCCCTTTCCCCCGGTTCTCCACCTACCTCTTGTCTATAGAGAAACTTTAGCCTCTTAGACCTTCCAAAGAGTAACTTTAATCAGAGAAGCGAGAAAATGCAGAAGAAAGGAAAACAGTTGAGTAAGACAATGATAGTTTATCCATTAAACAGGGGCTTCCCAGGTGGCACTAACAGTAAAGAATCTGCCTGCCAATGCAGGAGACGCAAGAGACACAGGTTCGATCCCTGGGTCAGGAACATCTGCTGGAGGAGGAAATGGCAACACACTCCAGTATTCTTGGCTGGAAAATTCCATGGACAGATGAGGCTAGTCCACAGGGCGCAAAGAGCTAGGCATGACTGAACACACATGTGCCTATTAAACAAAGTCAAGGGCCTTCGGTTCCTCCTCAGGAGCTATAGACAGTATTCTGAGCCATGTCCTTTGAGCTGTTCTACAGCTACTGAAACCCCCCACCAGGTGGGAGAAGGTGACTATATGCTGCCCATAAGCACACAGACCCCAGACTGGTTGGAACCAGAAGGTTGACAATGCTGACTCCTGATCATCTCACCCCCAACTAATCAGATGAATGTCTGCGAGCTGTCTGCACACCTCACTACCCTCCTCTTTCACCCTGTCTTCAAAACCTTTCTCTGCAAGCTTTGGGGAACTTTGCGTCTTTTAAGCACTAGCTGCCCTGGACTCCTTACTTGGTTCCTGCAATAAATGCTGCACTTTCCCTTCACCACCAGCTAGAGGCCGTAGTTTGGCTTTACTGCTCAAGGGTGTGCAAGTCCAAGAATGATTTGGTAACAGAGCTATTACTTAAATGAGAATGTGCATTCACACGTGTTGTTTACTGCTTATAAAAATAAGCTTTCTAACATGACAAAGACAGAAATCAAAAAATAAAAACCCATCACCCCACTTCTGTTTCTGCAAACTTACCTAGCAGAGGCTTCTGTAGTTAGCTGATTAGCTCCCTTTATGTGTTTAAAATGTACTTGGTAATAACATGAAGGCCTGTTTCTAAAAAAAGCAAGGAAATAAAGTGCACACCATCTTTCCACCTAAAAATTCAAGTTGAATCTGAAATTTAAACCTTTTTAACAGAAATGAAGGGTCCTGATGTAAAGCCTGAGTATTTAAATGGCCTTTCTGACCTAAGTCCCTACTCCATGGTAAGCACCCTAAGAGAACAGGGTCCAAACTTACTTGTCTTTGCATCCCTAATGCAGAGCAAGACTCTTGGTACAAAGTGGGTGTTAATACTACTGACATGAGTAGGTGAATCCTTGATTTCAAGGAGATTCCACTCTGGTAGGGGGGGAATGTAATTAAAGGACTCTGGTAAGTGTCCTCTAGCAATGGGAGAGAAAGAGTTGCAGTGAATGGCTGCGTATACTGAAGACAACGAGACCTCTGAACCAAGCCTGTGCTGCAAACTAGGCCCAGCAGCCACACCCCAACTCCTCTAATAACAGAACACGCTCTTCCCTCACAGACCCATCTCTCTCCACTCAGCCCAGGATGGCCTCTGACCAGAGCCATTGGCAGAACTGGGTCTCCAAAGAGAAGTCTGACTCTGAAATCAGGCTATTGTGTCAAGAGTTCGCTCAGAGATGCTTGCTGGAGGGATGGAGGGGAACCTGGGCTGCGTCAGAAGAGCCCCGAAGCTGTCAGGGGCCACCTGAAAAAGGGAAGCACGCACAGCGATGACGACTCCTCCACGGTTGCCAAGGGGCCCACGGACTTCCACACCTCCATGCCTCTGCTCACACTTACTCCCTCGCTCATTCATCAAAAGCCCTGTTTAAATGTTCCAACCTGTGAGAGCAGGGAAGAGCCTCTCAGTCAGAATGAGTCCTTCCTTTGTTCTCACAGCACGCTGCTTAATATCTTAAAACATTTACCAAGCTTTTACAGGGTTCCTCTCACCGACACGTGGATATACTGACCTCAGAGCTGCCCTGTAAGTCTGATCCACTGAAAGTGTGTGAATTGTCAGTCCCTCAGTCGTGTTCGACTCTTTGTGACCCCACGGACTGTAGCCCGCCAGGCTCCTCTGCCCATGGGATTTCCCAGGCAAGAATACTGGAGTGGGTTGCCATTTCCTCCTCCAGGGGATCTTCCTGACCCAGGGATCGAACCTAGGTCTCCTGCATTACAGGCAGACTCTTTATTGTCTGAGCCACCAGGGAATGTATCACTGAAAGCACTGTCTAAAGTATATAAATAAGACTCTTTCTTTTTACATAGTAGAGCTGGGTTTTATTTTTTAATTAATCCTTGGGCAATGGTGAAGCACATTTTTGGCCGTACATTATGGTCACTAGTTATGATCCATTTGTTACAGATAATAATATTAGTTACTTACACCATGACCACTAGTTATGATCATTTCTAAATATCAAGTCACCAAGCAGCTACTCTAGGGGCAGTGTACAGAGAATTCACTGTTTTGAACCAGTTACTGGCCTTTCACTTTTTCTGCTGTGCATAGAAAGTGAAAAACCTAATAAAACCAAAAATCAGGTATGTCACACAGGTGCTTTCAAATTATATATGCATTTCCACTCAGTGATTTACCAAAATCTGATATCCCGAAGAAGACTCATAGGATCCAAATCTTGTTGCTATGGTCAGAGTTTCCTCAGGTTTTCCTCTCCTTTTATATATGTTATATATATGTAAATGAATATATAAATACATGTAATCTATGTATAGGTTAAATGTGTGTGTCTGTATACACATATAGATACACATATACATATATATTAAAAAAATGATTTCTACACTTCACTGAACTTGGTACATGATTCAAACTGACCTAAAATACGTCAGTTGAGTGAGCTGGTATTACAGTAACAACAATAATATTATGCAAAGCACCTCATTTGATTATCTAAAATTTTACCCAGAGCCACATTTTAAAATATCTCATCAATAATTACGGAGAAACCTTCACTGGAGCTTCTTAGGTTTTATCTAGACACATTTTCCATTTCAAGCTTCTTGAGGAATAAAACACTCAAAATGCTGCTATATTTCCAAACTTCCAAAGTAATGGATTCAGGGGTCCTTATCTGCAGAAACATGCCAGGGCAGAGGGCAAGCAGCAGCCTTGGGCGAGGAGCTAGCCTGAATTCTCTCTAGTTTATTCCAGAGGCCCTGCAGAGTTACACGTGCCCATCCCAAAATCCGGCCTGAAGACCTCAAATCTTCCATGGGCTCAGAATGCTGGCCAGAGTGCCTCCCAGACCCCCAAATCATTCAGTCCTCTGCAAATTCTTTACGTTGGGTGCCCCTCCCGGAAACGGGCTTCCCAGGTGGCTCTAGCGGTACAGAACCCGCCTGTCAGTGTAGGAGACTTGAGAGACTGGGGTTTCAACCCTGGTTTGGGAAGACCTCCTGGAGAAGGGCATGGCAGCCCACTCCAGTACTCTTGCCTGGGGAATCCCGCGGACAGAGGAGTCTGCGGGCTACAGTCCACAGGGTTGCAGAGTCGGGCAGGACTGAGTGAGCAACACTTTCACCAGACATCACCCAGAGATCCAGGCTTCTGTCTCCAGTCAGTGCTCTGTCAGACGAGGGACAGCACACCCTTTCATCATAAAGATCGTGAAAGAGCACTGATCCTTCTGAAATGAGGAACAGCCTATGCATGACTTACNAGACAGAGAGACAGAGAGACAGACAGACAGAAGACATTTCTTTAGCTGATTAGCATCCAAGCAAAGGCCTTGACATCGAGTATCTGGTGAATCAGCGTGTACTTATTGTTTTAAGTTAAACTCTACTATAAAAAGAATATGTAATTTTTATGATCTAAGGCTTTTGATCCACCAAATACTCCTAAATCAATTACATTAAAACAAGAGGATTTCTACTGCAGTTCCTCCTGTGAGCAACTGTTTAACATGATCACGGTTCACGTTCCAGGGCAACCCTTATTTCAACATCTACTCTGTTCATTATTCAACAAAATATTTTTTCAACACTCTACCGATAAATATTGCCCAGACTCGTATTTCACTTAACCTACTTACTGTAACTCACGAAATGACAATATCATGGCCAGAAGAAGATAAGGTACCGGCAATGCTCTCCGCACAGTGGACAGCCACTGCATATTCAGTGGGTTGTGCATCTGGCCCTGTGCTTGGCCAGCGTCCACTCCAGAGGCAGGCAACTTTCTATGAAGTACAGGTGTTTCCTCTGCAGCCCAGTTTTAACAACACAACCGTGCATAATGGGGTTGAATAACAAGGGTAAAATCTGCATTATGACTAGGTCAGAGTCAGGAGCCAACGGGCACCAAACACAAGGGACGAAGCAGCTGTACAATTTATTTTTGATGCGTGTGTTTCTTACCATTTTATTCCAGTTTATCACAGCAGCAGTATGAAGGTAATTGCTTTGGGTCTGGTCTTTGACAGCTTTAGGTAGGTAACTTAGCTCAAGATCTCTATTCAGAAAGGGCCTTTGAAATATCAGTTTTCCCTTGCTGTTTTATGGTGTACAATGCACTTTTACATTTACTGTTTCGATTGGCCCTTAGAAAACTACATCAGGGAGGCAAGCCATTTTATAGACATGGTAGCTGAGCCCAAAGCCATGCAACTGGGTGGTGGTACCACTGGATCCAGAATGCAAGCCTTCTAAACCTGATTTTCCCTATAACACTCATTTTCCTTCCCAAACACATCAAATCATGCTGCATTCTAACTACCTGAACTTTAATCAACTTAAAGAACTCTCACACCTATCTAAGGATTCTTCAATAGTAAATGACCAGTTTACAATGGAAGGCTCACTATGCAGCAGGCATTACGCTGATCACTGACTCGGTGAGAAGGTATCTGAACACATCACAGCCTCTGGGATGTATTCACCCGAGCTCACACAGTGGTTCAGTGAGAGAGCTAGGACCCGATTCAGGCAGTCTGAGTCCAGAAACTCGGGTCTCAGTGGAACGAACTAGCTTTCTACAACTACACCACAGTACTGGCCAACGAGTTCATAAATTCACCCTAGGAAATAAACTATGGTTTTGTATTCTCTTCCAACATTAATAATTAGTAGAATTGTCCAGGTAAGGTGTAGAGAGTTTTCTCCTGTATTGCTTTTTTAAACAGTGAGTGTGTGCATACAAATCAGTTAGAGGCTGGGAAAATGCAGAGTTAGATGCAAGAGAGCTAATGTTGAACCTGAGAGTCTGCATCTGTGAAAACTTCTGAGGGACGCTGATGCTAGTCCCTGGACTGCACTTGGTGGGGAGGAGGTAAGACTAAGACGCAACCTGCTTTTTTCCTGTAAGTCTTATCATAAGCAAATGACTTTACTGGGTTAGGTATTCACCATTTTTAATCTCAAAATGGGTCTCAGGTCCTTGACCTTAGTGACATCCACCATTTGAAGATGAATGGGAGGCTAAGAAGTAGGAATCTGTTTTGCTCAAAATTTTATTTCCAATCATTGTTTGAATGATTTGTCAGTGAAGTCATACAAACTCTTTAGGATCAGGGCCTGAGAAACTTTGATACTCTATGCGTTTTCAACAGAAAACCCCCTTTTGATAGGAAGTTTTGGTACTCTGCATTTTTGAGAGTCATTTTATATCTATTTCTGTGAGATACTGGAGAAGAAACATGAGTTTTTAGAGTCAAAAAGATCAGGAGTTGGCATTTCAGCTCCAACTACATCCCAAAGTGGAGTGACTTTAGGGAAACTGATGTTCAAAGAGATTGTTACTTTGCTATAAATAAAACTGAGCTAAGGCAACCTACCTCCTTACATCTGTCATGATAATTAGGTAAAATAATGTATCTAAACCAACCAGTGTAGTTTCTGCCACATGGTAGGTATTCAATAAGTATTTTATCAAGAAAAATTATTTCCTACAATGCCAGTCAGTCTCAATTGGCAAAAGTGAATGACAACAAATTATTTTTGCCAACACTTGGGCTTTAAAGGGCTTCCCTTGTGGCTGAGCTGGTAAAGAATCTGCCTGCAATGCGGGAGACCTGGGTTTAATACCTGGGTTGGGAAGATGCCCTGGAGAAAGAAAAGGCTACCCACCCCAGTATTCTGGTCTGGAGAATTCCATGGACTTAGTCCATGGGGTCGCAGAGAGTCAGACACGACTGAGCTTTCACTTCTTCAGTTCTGGACTTTAAAGGAAAAAGTGCAAAAGTAGTAAGAGCTAACATTTCTTCATCATCTATTAAGGTATTTCTCCAAGGAAGTCTGATTATCATCAGACTTTGACAAGTGAGGACACAGGTTCAGAAAGGCCACGTAAACTCAAGATCCCAGCCTGGCACGGAGACTCCACAGTTTGCTCCCATAACCACCGAGACAACTTGCCTTCCCAGGGATGAGGGTAGTTCCTGGTGATGCAGAGACAGTCAAAGGCAACCCCAAGGAAAGAGGAGAATCTGAGTCAGCTTCCCTTTAAAACATCTTATCTCTTTGTCTGGAACATTCTTTCCAAGGCTCTTATGAAAATCCTTACACAGAACTGAGGGCTTTTGTTTTTCTCATTGAATCTGCTTCTTTACACTTACTTTGACCATTCAACCACAAGTTGACTAAAGTGATGAGCTGCATCTTGGCACTTTTGTGTCTGTTAAGCATAAATTCTTGAACTCAAATACTTGATTTAACATATGATTTCTCCTGGAGCCTGGCTCATTGTTAACTCCAGTACAGCTTCCATAAATAAAATGCTTGAAGTCAATTCTGATGTCAACAAATACCAGAGGTAACAGACTCTAATTTGAAACATAAGTGAGGGAAACAAATGCTGTTGGTTAGCATGTTAAATAATACATAAAGGAAAGAAAAGAAACTAAAAACATCCAGAAAGACTCTCTTTCCTTCTCCTGTCCTTCCTTTTTTATTTTAACCCTTCATTCTATTGAACAGAAAGGGTGCAATGGCTTAGAAACCATTATCTACTATTACCATTCAGAGAAGGAAGATCTGGGGTCAATGATGACATCTCAAATTACTCAATCAATATCCCTGCTGAGTAATTCAGATGACATCACCTAAGACACTGTGCTAATTATATACAAGATGATGACAGATGTGCTTCTGAAAACTGACTGCATATCTAAAGAGGAAGTCAGAAGGGAGTGATGAAAGATTCACAGAAGAATATTTGGCAATGCAGGGAATTAAGTGGAAACTACACTAAATAATTATTTGATTCATGACAGGATTATAAACCTTTTTCCTGAGTAATGGGAAAACAATCAGACATTTCACAATCCTCTGTCTAAAAGAAAGATACTAACAGTTTAACATAACACAGTCTGATTTCATTGTTACAGAAATCTTTCCGAATAGAGAACTAATGCATTTAACATATCAAGCCTCAAACTTCAAACTAGGGTTCAGGCCAACTGTGTTCTAATTACAGCTGTGCGGTTCACCACAATGACCCTAACTTCTGAGCATGAAATCACACTACTCTCCTGAGGAAAAGAGTTAGCAAACCACACAAACAAAGAAATTTCAAAGGCATCTTTCAAAACTTGGTAGAGTAGTTCTCATTTGCTCTGAAGACACATTTTCCTTTACATCTTTCTGCCAAGAAATGAATGTGTACCTCAAGTTTATCACTCTCTAATCCCTAATACATTTCAACCTCTACTTTTTGCCATGACTTGTTTGCATATTTCCAATGAGAACTCTGCAAAGATAGAAAATGAATCCTGGAAGACTGGTCTTGTAGTAAAGATGTGGATAAACTGGTAAGAGCCAAATACTGAGAAGCTAACAAAGCTCCATGTGCCAGATGTCTTTGAATGGTTTCCATCTCTCAGGAACCAAAATCTTAAGGGCTTACTCCTCTGTTTCAGCACTCCCTTCTAACCCCCCGTTTAGATCCTCAAAATGAAACACCATAGAAACACCTGAGAAATAAAACCCAAACCTGTCATCACACTCACTGCTGGCAGAGACCACGTGGGTAGTCAGGGCAATAGCCAAGTGCCAAACTCTGAATATTTCACCTTACCTTACATAGCTTTTCAAACACAACTCTGAAAATGAGTCATGATCTGGGAAAGGAAGGCTAGCATGAATCATCCTACAACCTTTATAAGATTAATTTTCTGAGAATTTAATGAAATATGGCCTAGTGTTAAGAACTAAGAAATATTATGGAATTAAAACTCATAGGCTAAGAAAATGCCATGCAGACTTCTGTCATCCCCCCCTGCCC
>SJYQ01000687.1:468746-489379 GCA_006410935.1 Redunca redunca | reverse complement strand
GCACCCAAGTCCTTTGCATACACTTCACCACCCCTTGACACAAGGGCTTGTTGCAAAACAGAATGAGGCAGAAGTAATGTTTTCAGTCCAAGCTTCCAGAGGCCATGCACATTTCCACTTGCTCCCCTGGGCTTCCGACAGATGCTTGGAAGGCCTGGGCAGGTCTGCCGCTGGCAGGAGCATGAGAAAACTGTGGCAGAAAGCGGCCCCTGCCAGGCCACCCCCACTCTACCTCACAGCTCAGCGGGCACCAGCAGAGTTATGCAGCCAGCATAGCTGGCTGAAAGGGCAACAGAGCAATGCTTATTGTGCTGATTTCTAAATACAACTGAATTTAGGGTGATTTATTATGCAACAAGAGATCACTGACATAATTCTGTGAATTGTGATGGATGAGGCAGGCTTCATCCTGACAGCTCTGGGAAGTTTTGATTATTAGTCCTACCTTCTATCAGCTCATATACCTGTTTATGCACATTTAAAATGCATTTGTGCAGGCCTTGCTAAGCTGCTACGTCATTTCAGTCGTGTGCGACCCCAGAGACGGCAGCCTACCAGGTTCCTCTGTCCCTGGGATTCTCCAGGCAAGAACACTGGAGTGAGTTGCCATTTCCTTCTCCAGTGCATGAGAGTGAAAAGTGAAAGTGAAGTCGCTCAGTTGTGTCCAACTCTTTGCAACCCCATGGACTGCAGCCCACCAGGCTCCTCCATCCATGGGATTTTCCAGGCAAGAGTACTGGAGAGGGTTGCCATTTCCTTCTTGTGCAGGCCTTACCCCAGGTCTATTGACAAGAATCTCCTGGGGCGTGGGGTCTATTTTTTTTTTTAACTCCACAGGTGACTCTGATGGACGGTCATGACTCAGGACCCCTAACTGACAGTCCTAGAAGATGAAGGGCCAGCTTACTCACAGGCCAGATCTGGCCTTTCACTCTTAGGCAGGGCTTCACAGTCCATGGGAGACAGCGACTCAGGTCACGCTCACAGAGAAGCACATCAAAAGTAAGGGTGTCCCTGGAGAGACGATGGATTCCAGAGCCTCCTCCCCAGCAGCCCCTAACACTACTACTTCCTGCAAGGACCTCTGGGGATGCCGATAAGGACGAGGACATTTCATTTGCCAAGTACCATGTGTCAGCCCTGTGCTAAGTGCTCTGGCATAAATCTTACTTTACTCACATTTTTTAAAGCGCAGTGAGGTTACTTGATAAAGGTTATCCCATTAATAAAAAAGGTGGACCCAGGAATCACTTTCTGGGAAAATGAAAAGCTATTATTGTTATTATTATTTGGCCATGCCACACACCTTGTCGGATCCTGGCTAGGGACTGAAACTTCACCCCTGGCAGTGAAAGCGCAGAGTCCCAACCACTGGACGGCCAGGGAGCCCCCAAAGCTCTTGTTCTTTATCTCTAAAACAAACCATTCCAGCACCAGTACCTCTCACTAAGGCTCCAAGGAAAACGCACTTGAAGCAATGACCTCTCAAAGGTCTCTAGGATGAGATGCAGGCTAGCTGAGGTTTCCCGTGGATACTTTAGCCACTGTTAGGGACAACAAGGCAGGATGGCAGGGAAAGAAGGCATGTGGCAGGGATACGGGACCTAGGGTGGGGAGGAAAACCAGGTCACAGATGGAGATCTGGGAGCAGTCATTTTGTGAATCACATAATTTTTCAAATATTGGACGTCCACAGCTCAAAAGTGGTTTCCAGAAATTTTCAAATTTGATTTTCAAAAATGAAAATCCAGAAGCTTGGTCCAGCTTGGTCCAATATGTATACAACTTTACACAGTAGACAGACTACCAATAGCATTTATCAAAAAAGTATTTGGCTGCTTATGAATTTATCATTATCTTTTATTTTGTAGCCTCTACATCTCTGCAACTAGGAAGAAAGGCCCTGAGAGAGAGCTAGAAGACGTGGTTTGAGCTTTACCAACCTACTTCTCAGCCAGTTACCAACTGCACTGTGAAGTCACAGCCTCTTCAGAGCCCAGGTTATGGTGAAGCCACACTCTAGGTACCTGGAGACTCCCCACATTGCAGGGTTGAAGAACCTGCTTACATCTTCACTGTGATGCTTCCAACCACTTCTCCATCCTGAATGTAAAGAAATCCTCTCTTCCTCAGAGTCTCACACCATCTAATTTATCACTTCATATTTTCCAGTTCTGACAGTTTCCCTCTTTTCCAAAAAGCTTGAGACCTTGGTTCATGGTCTCTCCATACCAAGTATCCCTTCTATTATCCTGAGTGACATCACAGCCCATGCTGATGGTCAGGACAACCTCCTCAGCTCCAGCAAGGCCAGTACCATCACAGGTCCTCAGTCACTGTGGCTCACTGCTGCAATCCAGACCTCATCATTCTGGGGACCCCCACTTCTGAATCTTTAAAACAGCCCCCTGACCACAAACTTCCTGTTTTTCTAGCTCTTTCATATTGATCTCTGCTTTTGAACTGTGGTGTTAGAGAAGACTCTTGTGAGTCCCTTGGACTGCAAGGAGATCAAACCAGTCAATCCTAAAGGCAATCAGTCCTGAATATTTACCGGAAGGACTGATGCTGATACCTTGGGCACCTGATGCGAAGAACTGATTCATTAGAAAAGATCCTGATGCTGGGAAACACTGAAGGCAGGAGGAGAAGGGGACGACAGAGGATGAGATGGTTGGATGGCATCACCGACGCGATGGACATGAGTTTGAGTAAGCCCTGGGAGCTGGTGATGGACAGAGAAGCCTGGTATGTGCAGTCCATGGGGTCGCAGAGTTGGACACGACTGAGCAACTGAACTGACTGATCTCTGGGATCTGAACCGTTTACTGCCCTCCTGGCTCCCGAGACAGGTTTCTTCCCCCTTCAGCTCAGCCTCCATGATCTGCTGCCATGACCTGATCATCCTCTAACTGCCCACGACTGAGAAATCCCCAATTCCTGTCAGCCCAGCTTTTAAATACTCGGATCCTCACCTGGGCAATGGACGCAGCTGAATAAAACCCACCCGGCTCTGTACATTCACGATGCCATTATGAAGTCTGCGGTTCCCACCTCACCAGAAGCCTCACAGCTGCTTACCCCCTCCCAGCTCTCTTGCATTTACACGCAGCTATCTCAAACCTTCATTTTCTTCATGGAACTTTTTACTATCAAAAATGCTAAGTGACTTATTTTCTGCCTTTCCATGATGGAATTTAACCTTCACGCCAGCAGAGGCCTTTCTTATTCACAGCTGTAGCCCCCATTCAACCCATTCAGACATCTTTGCACAGTAAATGAAAGAACCCTTCCTGCTGAGGATGGGTTAGTCCCCACCCTTCACGGTCTTCCTCAGCAGCGCCTGTACTGACCACCGGGCACCCGTCACCCATCACACCACGTTCTGTCTCATTCACTGCTCTCCCCGTGACTGCGGTGAAAACCATTAGTCACCAATTACATGCCTTCTGCTTAGCTTGGTGGTTGGCCCATAGTAGACACTCGCTATATTTGAGTAATAACATTTAAATGCCTGTTTCTCTTCAGGGCAGCATTTTACAGAACATGAGCTCAAGGGGATACTAATAGGGTATTCCACAATGAAGGGATCTATGATCGAATACTTTGGGCAATGTTCTAACACAACACCAGGGCCCAGTTTCACAGAAGGCAATTTTTCCACGGACCAGGAGGGTTGAGGGAGCGGGGGAAGATTTCAGGATGATTCAAGTGCATTATATTTATTATGCTGCCACTGATCTGACAAGAGGGGGAGCTCAGCTGGTAATTCGAGCGATGGGGAGCAGCCAGGAGAGAGGGAACATGATTCAGGGAACTACTGTGAAGAACAACCACAAACTCAAACCGTGACCCCACAACACACCAGGCTTCAGAAAACAGATGGATTTTGAGAAGACAGGAAAACAAAAGACTTTTGGATATTTCAGAACCTTTGCTGTGAATACAGATGAAGCTTCACTCGCTCTCTGCAACTCACCTCCTGCTGTACGCCCTGGCTTGTAACAGGCCATGGACCATTACCAGGCCGTGGCCCCAGAGCTGGAGATTCCTGTACCAACAGGCTTTGTCATTGCAGAATTTTTCAAAGCTTCTGATATGCTAGTATGCACTTTGAGTCTTTAAGAATGATGCCTTTCCCAAATACAACCTAGAACTCTGGAATACAGATATACACACACACATATATCATGTGTGTGTGTGTGTGTACACACATATGTATGGTACGTGTATGTTTATGAAGGGGGGGTGAGGCACAGTGGATTTTGACTTTTTTTGAAACCACTGCCCAGAGAATAGGGAAAAATAATAATTTAGAAAACCAGTCTTCTAAAATTTGGTTTATAAATTGTTTAAAAGCATTCTAAGTAATCATTTCATTATACAATGAATGAAATTGGGGTTTTGTCAATGGTCTAACATTATGATCTGGCTAAGGCAAGTCAGTAAACAGTTATTTAGAAGATGAACTCATTTAAAGACCAAAATAGTATCAAAAGAGAGAGTGAGGCCATTGTTAGTCTGGCCTCCTGAGTGAAATGGAAGGCTGCCAGGAGAGAGGGAACATGATTCAGGGAACTACTGTGAAGAAGAACCACAAACTCAAACCGTAACCCCAGAACACACCAGGCTTCAGAAAACAGATGGATTTTGAGAAGACGGAAAAACAAAAGACTTTTGGATATTTCAAAACCTTTGCAACAAGAAAGCAATTATTGATGCTACCCAGGCACTTAACTATTATACCATCACTGTACATGATTGGTTTAAAGGTGATAAGGCAACTTATAGTCACTTGGTCGTGTCTGACTCTGTGACCCCATAAACTGTAACCCGCCAGACTTCCCTGGAGATCAAAAAACAAAGCCAAAAACCATGCAAAAAACAAAACCAAAAAACACTGACACATACCATGAGCCCTTGCTACATACACATAAACACAAATAGACACACACTGCATCCATGAGGGACTGAAATCTTCCAAGATGTTTCCAGCTATCTTGTCAACACAGCAAGTACTGCTTTATCTGTTTATTTCACAAACTAAAATGTCCACAGGAATGTCTCACAATATTTTGAATACAAAAGTGTCATTCAGAGGAGAATGCTTTCAAAGCGTGCAATCTCATTTCCTGAATTTTAATGTTGTATCACAAACACTGAAGTCTGCTTTCCAAAGGCAGGGTCTTTAAGGGAGTAATAACAGCCCTTATATAGACTGTACTATCTCAACTTTTTTCATCTCCTCATTTTGTTACAACCTTTGTTTACACAAGATGACTCATGAACTGAAACTAACTAGCCTACCATTAGCTGGATACTTTATTTTTACACATTGTAATTAGCTGACACTCAATGATGGTTATTAGCACCATGCGTTATCAAACCCACAACACCTTCACATCCTCTTATCAGAGAGAAGTAAATGTATTTCAGGTTTAATTTGAAAATGTCTGACACAGAACAACATTTTCTATCTTCTGAATCAGCTCTCTCAAATTTTAAAAAGCACTGTGTTGGTTCGTCATATGAATGTATCACACCTTATACCAGCCTTCAAACAAACAAACACACAACAGTAACCACCTTTCACCATGCTGATGCACAGTTTTGCATTGCAAGACAGCTCACTATGATAAAACAGCTGACATTCAAAATGCACTTGATCCTCCGCTGCAGATCCTACATTTGCAAATTTGCCTACTTTCTAAAATGTACTTTTGGCCCTAAATCAACACTCATGGCACTTCTGCAGTCATTTGCTGACATGAGCACAGTGACAAGAAAATGTGAGCCACCCAACAATTCCCAGCTGAGTTTGAACAAAGTGACACTCTGTTGTTGGGTTCCTGCTCAGGCACTTCTCATGATCTATTTAGTGCCATTGTTTTTGTATTTGGGGGCTTGCTATCATTTCCCTCTCAAAACGGCCCCCAAATGTAGAGCTGAAGTGCTACCTAGTGTTCCTAGGTTCAAGAAGGTTGTGATGTGCCTCACAGAGGAAAATACACGTGTTAGACACAATCCGTGTGGCCATGAGTTACAGCATTGCTGGTCCTGAGTGCATCATCCTAAATGGATGAACACTATATAGTAAATATATATTAAATAAAGCATCATCCAACCGAAACACACTTAAAATAAGACTCTGTATTGACTGGTTGATGAAGGTTGTGACCAGGGGTTCACAGGAACCTAACTCTGCTACCCAGGAGAAACATATCAATATTTGCTAATTCAGTGTCTGTGGCAACTTTATAGAACGTAACTACCATCAACAACGAGGCTCTCTTGTGTTTTGGAACCTCCCACCTAGCACTGAATGTCTGAAGAAGTCAACCACTCCTCTCAGAAGAACGTTACTGCTAACAAAATTGAGCTGAACGAGGAAGGCTGAAGGGAGCTCCGTTCTCCCTGACTCCCAAGCACAGGCGGGACGTGGAGGCTGTGCGAGCAGCAGCCAGTCCTGAGTTCTCCAGTTTGGTGGAAGGCGAGGAGTCCTTCCAAGTCTCACAAGATCCTGAGAGCAAGCGAGGATGCCACAGCTTATCCCCACATTCAGCTCCACAAGGAGTCCCGCAGTTTCATTTTGCACTGGGCCCTACCAATGATGTAGTTGGTCTTGCCCCCAGGCTTCCTACTCAATAGGAGGGACAGCACACGTCACCCAGAGAAGGAACAGAACAGTCAGGAGGCAAGGATGGTGAGAGGTGCCGAGATGGCAGAATCAGTTCAGTTGTTCAGTTGTGTCCAACTCTTTGTGACCCCATGGACTGCAGCATGCCAGGCATCCCTGTGCATCACCAGCTCCCGAGCTTGCTCACTCACGTCCTTTGAGTTGGTGATGCCATCCAACCATTTCATCCTCTGTCATCCCCTTCTCCTCCTGCCTTCAATCTTTCCCAGCATCAGGGTCTTTTCTAAGGAGTCAGTTCTTCCCGTCAGGTGGCCAAAGCAATGGAGCTTCAGCATTGGACCTTCCAGTGAATATGCAGGATTGATTTCCTTTAGAATGGACTGGTTGGATCTCCTTGCAGTCCAAGGGAAGCTCAAGAGTCTTCTCTAACACCACAGTTCAAAAGCATCAATTCTTTGGTGCTTCAACTTTCTTTATGGTCCAACTTTCACACCCATACATGAGTACTGGAAAAACTATAGCTTTGAAAATGGACCTCTGTTAGCAAAGTAATGTCTCTGCTATTTAATATGCTGTCTAGGTTGGTCATAGCTTTTTTTCCCCAAGGAGCAAACATCTTTTAATTTCATGGCTGCAGTCACTATCTGCAATGATTTTGGAGCCCCCAAAAATAAAGTCAGCCACTGTTTCCATTGTTTCCTCATCTATTTACTGTGAAGGGATGGGACCAGATGCCATGATCTTAGTTTTCTCAATGTTGAGTTTTAAGCCAGCTTTTTCTCTCTCTTCTCTCACTCTCGCCAAGAGGCTCTTTAGATCTTCTTTGCTTTCTGCCATAAAGGTGGTGTCATCTGCATATCTGAGGTTATTTACATTTCTCCCAGCAATCTTGATTCTAGCTTGTGCTTCATCCAGCCTGCCATTTCCCATGATGTTCTCTGCATATAAATTAAATAAGCAGCGTGACAATATACAGCCTTGACGTACTCCTTTCCCTATTTGGAACCAGTCTGTTGTTCCATGTCCAGTTTTAACTGTTGCTTCTTGACCTGCATACAGAATTCTCAGGAGAAAGGTGAGGTGGTCTGGTACTCCCATCTCTTTCATAATTTTCCACAGTTTATTGTGATCCACACAGTCAAAGGCTTTGGCATAGTCAATAAAGCAGAAGTACATGTTTTTCTGGAACTCTCTTGCTTTTCTGATGATTCAACAGATGTGGGCAATTTGATGTATGGTTCCTATGCCTTTTATAAATCCAGCTTGAACATCTGGAATTTCTCGGTTTGTATACTGTTGAAGCCCACTTGGAGAATTTTGAGTATCACTTTGCTAGCGTGTGAGATGAGTGCAACTGTGCAGTAGTTTGAACATTCTTTGGCATTGCCTTTCTTTGGGATTGGAATGGAAACTGACGCTTTCCAGTCCTGTGGCCACTGCTGAGTTTTCTAAATTTGCTGGCATATTTAGTGCAGCATTTTTAACAGCATCATCTTTTAGGATTTGAAATAGCTCACCTGGAATTCCATCACCTCCACTAGCTTTTTCATAGTGATGCTTCCAAAGGCCCACTTGACTTCGGACTCCAGGATCTCTGGCTCTGGGTAAGTGATCACACCATCGTGGTTATCTGGATCATGAAAATCTTTTTTGTGTACAGTTCTTCTGTGTATTCTTGCCACCTCTTAATATCTTCTGCTTCTGTTAGATGGCAGAATAGATCTTGTCACCCTGCTTATTTAACTTATATGCAGAGTACATCATGAGAAATGCTGGGCTGGAAGAAGCACAAGCTGGAATCAAGATGGCAGGGAGAAATATCAATAACCTCAGATATGCAGATGACACCACCCTTATGGCAGAAAGTGAAGAGGAACCAAAAAGCCTCTTGATGAAAGTGAAAGAGGAAAGTGAAAAAGTTGGCTTAAAGCTCAGTATTCAGAACATGAAGATCATGACATCTGGTCCCATCCCTTCATGGGAAATAGATGGAGAAACAGTGGAAACAGTGTCAGACTTTATTTTTGGGGGCTCCAAAATCACTGCAGATGGTGACTGCAGCCACAAAATTAAAATATGCTTACTCCTTGGAAGAAAAGTTATGACCAACCTAGATAGCATATTCAAAAGCAGAGACATTACTTCGCTGACTAAGGTCTGTCTAGTCAAGGCTATGGTTTTTCCTGTGGTCATGTATGGATGTGAGAGTTGGACTGAGAAGAAGGCTGAGGCGCCAAAGAATTGATGCTTTTGAACTGTGGTATTAGAGAAGACTCTTGAGAGTCCCTTGGACTGCAAGGAGATCCAACCAGTCCATTCTGAAGGAGATCAGCCCTGGGATTTCTTTGGAAGGAATGATGCTAAAGCTGAAACTCCAGTACTTTAGCCACCTCATGAGAAGAGTTGACTCATTGGAAAAAGACTCTGATGTTGGGAGGGATTGGGGGCAGGAGGAGAAGGGGATGACAGAGGATGAGATGGCTGGATGGCATCACTGACTCCATGGACGTGAGTCTGGGTGAACTCCGGGAGTTGGTGTTGGACAGGGACGTGCTGCAATTCATGGGGCCGCAAAGAGTCAGACATGACTGAGCGACTGAACTGACTGAAGCTCACCTTGGCTGTCTGCTTTCACCCTGTTTGTTTAACTTATATGCTGAGCACATCATGAGAAATTCCAGGCTGGATGAGTTACACGCTAGAAACAAGACAGGTGAGAGAAATATCAACAACCTCAGATGTTAAGATGATACCAATCTAATGGCAGAAAATGAAAAGGAACTAAAGAGCTTCTTGAGGGTGAAAGAGCTGGCTTAAAACTAAATATTAAAAAACTAATTATGGCATCCAGCCCCATTACTTCATGGCAAATGGAAGGGGCAAAGATGGAAGTAGTGACAGATTTCCTCTTCTTGGGCTCTAAAATCACTGTGGATGGTGACTGCTGCCATGAAATAAGATGACTGCTTCTCGGCAGGAAAGTTATTACAAACCTACACAGTTGTTGGAAAGCAGAGACATTACCATCCCAACAAAGGTCTGTATAGTGAAGGCTACGGTCTTCCCAGTGGTCACGAACAGTTCTGAGAGCTGAACCATAAAGAAGGCAGAATGCCAAAGAATTGATGCCTTCAAACTGTGGTGCTAGAGAAGACTCCTGAAAGTCCCTTGGACAGCAAGGAGATCAAATGAGTCAATTTTAACGGAAATCAACCCTGAATACTCATGGAAGGACTGATGCTGAAGCTGAAGCTCCAGTATTTTGGCCATCTGATGCAAACAGCCAACTCACTGGAAAAGTCCCTGATGCTGGGAAAGATTGAGGGCAGAGGAGAAGAGGGCATCAGAGGATGAGATGGCTGGATGGCATCATCTATGCAATGGACATGAACTTGGGCAAATTTCAGGAGCTGATGAAGGACAGGGAAGCCTGGCATGCTGCAGTCCATGAGGTCACAAAGAGTTGGACACAACTGGGTGACTGAACAACAATAAGCTCACCCCCTCTCAAGAGCACACCAAAATCACAGCTAACTACAATCACAGCTAACCACAGAACAATCAATGATGAACAAGACTGGAGCCTACCAGCAAAGGCGGAACCACAACAAGATGGGTAGGAGGGATAAATGTGTTAGTCAGTTATGTCTGACTCTTTGCAACTCCACCCACCAGGTTCCTCTGTCCATGGGGTTTTCCAGGCAAGAATATTGGAGTGGGTTGCTATTCCCTTCTCTGGAGGAATTTCCCGACCCAGGGACTGAACCCAGGTCTCCTGTGTTGCAGGCAGATTCTTCAATGTTTGAGCCACAAGGGAAATCTGGGAGGGATGGGTACACGATATAATCAAATCCCATACTCCCTGGGTGGGTGACCCACACACTAGAGAATAATAATATTACCGAGATTCTCCCACAGGAATGAGAGTTCTGAGCACCACATCAGGCCCCGCAGCCCAGTGGCCCAGCACTTGCCCGAGGAGCTCCCAGAGCATTTGGTTTTGAAGGTCAGTGGGGTTTGACGACAGGAGCGTGGCAGGATTGGGAAACAGAGAGACTTCATTCCTAAAGGGCCCATGCAAAATCTCACAGGCACAGGGACCAAAGGCAAAGCAGTAATTTGATAGGAGCCTGCTAGTCTTGGAGCTCTCCTGGGGAGGGTGGAGGGAGGGAGGAGTAGACTCTGGCTCTCCCTGGGGATACGCACACTGGTGATAAGCATCAGCAAACAGTCATCTGTGAGCTCTCCTAGAGGCTGACATCTTGGCACCAAGACCTGGTCTCACCCAATAGCCTGTAGGCTCCCCTGCTGGGACACTTCAGGCCAAACAACAAACTAGGCAGGGACACCCATCAGCAGAAGAGCTGCCTAAAGATTCCCTGAGCCTCTAGACACACCCCTGCCCACCAGGGGACCAAGACCCAGTCTCACCCACCAGTGGGCAGGCACTGGTCCCTCAAATTACAAAGCCTGCCCAAACCTCCACACCAGCCTCACCCACCAGGGGCAGACACCAGAAGCAAGAGAGTCCAGCTTCACAGCCTGCAGACCAACTTCACAGATGCAGGCCAGAGACCACCCTGGGGTCAGCTGGCCTCTAGGCCTTGGGTTGACAGTAGGGAAGTGCCCTGTTGGGATGCATAAGGCATCTTCTACAGAGTCCACTTCTCCAAGGCTGAGAAACATAACTAACCTACCACATACACAAAAGTGCAAACAGCAATTTACACACAATGAGGAAATGCGGGGATATGTTTCAGCTGAAGAACAAAATAAAATCCCAGAAGACAGGGTTTTAAGTGACATGGAGATATAAAATCTATCTGAGAAAAAGTTCAGAGTAATGATCATAAAGATGATCAAAGAATTCAGGAGAATAAAAGCACAGAGCAAGAAATTAGAAGTTTTTAACAAAGAATTAGAAAACATAAAGGACGACCAAAGAGAACTGAAGAACACAATAACTGAAATGAAAAATACACGAGGAGGAACCAGCGGTAGACTAAATGAGGCAGAACATCATTTCGGTGAGCTGGAAGATACAGCAGTGCGGAAATCACTGCTGCCGAACAGAGAAAAGAATGAGAAATAAGGATAGTCTAACAGACCTCTGGAACAATATCAAGCATGCTAAAGGATTATAGGAATCCCAGAAGGAGAAGTGGGGTGGTGGAGCTGAGAAAATGCTTAAAGGGAATAGCTGAAAACTTCCCTAACCTGGGAAAGGAAACCGAGACCCAAGTCCAGAAAGCACAGAATCCCATAACAGATCACCCAGAGAGGAGCACACCAAGAAATACTAATCAAAATAATAAAAACTAAAGATAAAAATAAAATATTAAAAGCAACAAGGGAAAAGCAACATGCAACAAACCTCCCATAAGGCTATCAGCTGATTGTTCAGTAGCAACTCTGCAGGCCAGAAGTGGATGGCATAATATACTTAAAGTGATGAAAGAGAAAAAGAAACTACAATCAAGAATATTGTATCCAACAAGGCACTCATTCTATTTGATGAAGAAATCAAAAGCTTTACAGGCAAGCAAAAGCTAAAGGAACTCAGCACCATCAAACCAACTTTACAACAAATGCTAGTGGAATTTCTCTAGGCAGAAAAGGCCACAATTAGAAACAATAAAATTATGAAATAGAAAAGCTCACTAATGGCAAACCACTTCGGTATTCTTGCCTTGAGAACCCCATGAACAGTATGATAAGGCAAAATGATAGGATACTGAAAGAGGAACTCCCCAGCTCAATAGGTGCCCAATATGCTACTGGAGGTCAGTGGAGAAATAAATCCAGAAAGAATGAAGGGATGGAGCCAAAGCAAAAACAACACCCAGCTGTGTATGTGACTGGTGATAGAAGCAAGGCCCAGTGCTGTAAAGAGCAATATTGCATAGGAACCTGGAATGTCAGGTCCATGAATCAAGGCAAATTGGAAGTGGTCAAACAGGAGATGGCAAGACTGAACGTAGACATTCTAGAAATCAGCAAACTAAAATGGACTGGAATGGGTGAATTTAACTCAGATGACCATTATATCTACTACTGCGGGCAGGAATCCCTCAGAAGAAATGGAGTAGCCATCATGGTCAACAGAAGAGTCCGAAATGCAGTACTTGGATGCAATCTCAAAAAAGACATAATGATCTCTGTTCGTTTCCAAGGCAAACCATTCAATATCACAGTAATCCAAGTCTATGCCCCAAACAGTAATGCTGAAGAAGCTGAAGTTGAACGGTTCTATGAAGACCTCCAAGACCTTTTAGAACTAACACCCAAAAGAGATGTCCTTTTCATTATAGGGGACTAGAATGCAAAAGTACGAAATCAAGAAACACCTGGAGTAACAGGCAAATTTGGCCTTGGAATACAGAATGAAGCAGGGCAAAGACTAATAGAGTTTTGCCAATAAAATGCACTGGTCATAGCAAACACCCTCTTCCAACAACACAAGAGAAGACTCTACACATGGACATCACCAGATGGTCAACACCAAAATTAGATTCATTATATTCTCTGCAGCAAAAGATGGAGAAGCTCTATACAGTCAACAAAAACAAGACCAGGAGCTGACTGTGGCTCAGATCATGAACTCCTTATTACCAAACTCAGACTTACATTGAAGAAAGCAGGGAAAACCGCTAGACCATTCAGGTATGACCTCAATCAAATCCCTTATGATTATACAGTGGAAGTGAGAAATAGATATAAGGGCCTAGATCTGATAGAGTGCCTGAACTATGGATGGAGGTCTGTGACATTGTACAGGAGACAGGAATCAAGACCATCCCCATGAAAAAGAAATGCAAAAAAGCAAAATGGCTGTCTGGGGAAGCCTTACAAATAGCTGTGAAAAGAAGAGAAGTGAAAAGCAAAGGATAAAAGGAAAGATATAAGCATCTGAATGCAGAGTTCCAAAGAATAGCAAGAAGAGATAAGAAAGCCTTCTTCACCGATCAATGCAAAGAAATAGAGGAAAACAACAGAATGGGAAAGACTAGAGATCTCTTCAAGAAAATTAGAGATGTCAAGGGAACGTTTCATGAAAGACGGGCTCGATAAAGGACAGAAATGGTATGGACCTAACAGAAGCAGAAGATATTAAGAAGAGAGGGCAAGAATACACAGAAGAATTGTATAAAAAGGATCATCACGATGATGTGATCACTCATCTAGAACCAGACATCTTGGAATGTGAAGTCAAGTGGGCCTTAGAAAGCATCACTACAACAAAGCTAGTGGAGGTGATGGAATTCCAGTTGAGCTATTTCAAATCCTGAAAGAGGATGCTGTGAAAGTGTTGCACTCAATATGCCAGCAAATTTGGAAAACTCAGCAGTGGCCACAGGACTGGAAAAGGTCAGTTTTCATTCCAATCCCAAAGAAAGGCAATGCCAAAGAATGCTCAAACTACCGCACAATTGCACTCATCTCACATGCTAGTAAAGTAATGCTCAAAATTCTCCAAGCCAGGCTTCAGCAATACGTGAACCGTGAACTTCCTGATGTTCAAGCTGGTTTTAGAAAAGGCAGAGGAACCAGAGATCAAATTGCCAACATCCGCTGGATCATGGAAAAAGCAAGAGAGTTCCAGAAAAACATCTATTTCTGCTTTATTGACTATGCCAAAGCCTTTGACTGTGTGGATCACAATAAACTGTGGAAAATTCTGAAAGAGATGGGAATACCAGACCACCTGACCTGCCTCTTGAGAAACCTGTATGCAGGTCAGGAAGCAACAGTTAGAACTGGACATAGAACAACAGACTGGTTCCAAATTGGAAAAGGAGTACGTCAAGGCTGTATATTGTCACCCTGCTTATTTAACTTATATGCAGAGTACATCATGAGAAACGCTGGACTGGAAGAAACACAAGCTGGAATCAAGATTGCCGGGAGAAATATCAATAACCTCAGATATGCAGATGACACCACCCTTTTGGCAGAAAGTGAAAAGGAACTAAAAAGCCTCTTGATGAAAGTGAAAGAGGAGAGCGAAAAAGTTGGCTTAAAGCTCAACATTCAGAAAACGAAGATCATGGCATCCGGTCCCATCACTTCATGGGAAATAGATGGGGAAACAGTGGAAACAGTGTCAGACTTTATTTTTGGGGGCTCCAAAATCACTGCAGATGGTGACTGTAGCCATGAAATTAAAAGACCCTTACTCCTTGGAAGAAAAGTTATGACCAACCTAGATGGCATATTGAAAAGCAGATATATTACTTTGCCAACTAAGGTCCGTCTAGTCAAGGCTATGGTTTTCCCTGTGGTCATGTATGGATGTGAAAGTTGGACTGTGAAGAAGGCTGAGAGCTGAAGAATTGATGCTTTTGAACTGTGGTGTTGGAGAAGACTCTTGAGAGTCCCTTGGACTGCAAGGAGATCAATCCTGGGATTTCCTTGGAGGGAATGATGGTGAAGCTGAAACTCTAGTACTTTAGCCACCTCCTGCGAAGAGTTGACTCATTGGAAAATACTTTGATGCTGGGAGGGATTGGGGGCAGGAGAAGGAGGGGACGACCAAGGATGAGATGGCTGGATGGCATCATTGACTCGATGGACGCGAGTCTAAGTGAACTCCGGGAGTTGGTGATGGACAGGGAGGCCTGGCGTGCTGCGATTCATGGGGTCACAGAGTCGTACACAATTGAGCGACTGAACTGAACTGAAAACAAATATACAATAAAGATAAGAAATCTCCACACACAAAGCTTGTAGGTTGGTTAAAAGACAAAAGTAGTAAATTAATTTGTATCCACAATAAGCAGTTAAAGGATACACAAAACAATTAGATGTACAATATAATATCAAAACCAGTAATCACGAGGGAAGGAGAGTACAAATGCAAGGTATCTAAAATACATTTGAAATTAAGAGACAAGCAATTTAAAACAAGCACATACATAAACCAACTGTTATACAAAAGCTTCATGGTAACTGCAAACTAAAAATCTATAATAGATACAGACACAAGAAAAAGAAATCTAAACATAAGACTCAAGATAATCATCAAATCACAAGAAAACAAAAGAAGCGGGAAAAAGACCTACAAAAGCAAATCCAAAATAATTAATAAAATGGCAACAGGAACATACATATTGATAATTACCTTAAATGTAAACAGATTAATTGCTCCAATCAAAAGATACAGACTGGCTATTGGATACAAAAGCAGAACCTATATGTATGTTGCCTACAAGAGACTACCATCAGATCTAGAGAAACATGCAAACTGAAAGGCAGGGGATGAAAAAAGCTATTCCATGCAAATATAAATCAAAGGAAGCCAGAGCAGTGACACTTACATAAGACAAAATCAGCTTTAAAATAAAGACTGTTGCAGAGACAAAGGACACACTATAATGAAAAAAGAATCAATCCAAGAAAAAGATGTAACAACTATAAATATATATGCACCCAACACAGGAGAACCTCAATATTTACGGTCAATGTTAATGGACATAAAAGGAGAAACCACATTAACAAAACAGCCGAGGAATTCAACACCTCACTTTACAACAATGGACAGAATATCCCGACAGAAAATCAATAAGGAAACACAGTTCTTAAGTGACACATTAGACCAGATGGTCTTGATTGATATTTATAGAGCATTTCATCTGAAAGCAGCAGAATACATATTCTTTTCAAGTGAATACAGAACATTCTCCAAGACAGACCACATGCTAGGCCACTAAACAAAGCTTGGTAAATTTAAGAAAACTGAAATCGTATCAAGCATCTTTTCCAACCATAACACTATGAGGATAGAAACCAACTACAAGAAAAAAACTGCACAAAACAGAAACACATGGAGACTATAAACAATATGCTACTAAACAACCAATGAATCACTAAAGAACTCAAAGAGGAAATTAAAAAAAAACCTAGAGAAAAATGAAAATATGCAGATCTGAAACATATGGGATGCAGTAAAAGCATTTCTAAGAGACAAGTTTCTGGCGATACAACCTAACCTCAGGAAACAAGAAAATTCTCACATAAGCAACCTAATCTTACGCCTAAAGCAATTAGAGAAAGAATAAACAAAACCCAAAGTTAGTGTGCTAAGTGGCTTCAGTCAGAAGCAACTCTTTGCAACCCTAAGGACTGTAGCCCACCAGGCTCCTCTGTCGATGGGATTCTCCAGGCAAGAATACTGGAGTGGTATGCCGTGCCCTCCTCCAGGGGATCTTCCACACACAGGGACTGAACCCACACCTCTTATGTCTCCTGCGTTGGCAGGTGAGTTATTTACCACTAGTGCCACCTGGGAAGCCCAAAGTTATTAGAAGGAAAGAAAAAAAGAGCAAACAAATGAAATACAGACTATAAACAATGGAAAAGATCAATGAAACTAAAATCTGGTTCTCTGAAAAGATAAAACTGATAAGCCATTAGCCACATTCACTAAGAGAAAGGGGAGAGGGTCCAAACCAACAAAATAAAAAATGAAAAAGAAGTTACAACAGACACCACAGAAATACAAAGGATAGTAAGAGACTATTCCAAGCAACGATGTGTGAACTAAAGAGCCTCTTGATGAAAGTGAAACAGGAGAGGGAAAAAGTTGGCTTATATTTCAACATTCAGAAAACTAAGATCATGGCATTCAGTTCCATCACTGCATGGCAAGTAGATGGGGAAACAATGGGAACTGTGGCAGACTTTATTCTCTGGGCTCCAAAATCACTGCAGATGGTGACTGCAGCCATGAAATTAAAAGACACTGCTACTTGGAAGAAAAGCTATGACCAACCTAGACAGCATATTAAAAAGCAGAGACATTTCTTTGCTGACAAAGGTCTGTCTAGTCAAAGCTATGGTTTTTCCAGTAGTCATATATGGATGTGACAGTTGGACTATAAAGAAAGTTTAGTGCTGAAGAATTGATGCTTTTGAACTGTGGTGTTGGAGAAGACTCTTGAGAGTCCCTTGGACTGCAAGGAGAGCAAACCAGTCCATCCTAAAGGAGATCAGTCCTGAATATTCACTGGAAGGACTGATGTTGAAGCTGAAACTCCAATACTTTGGCCACCTGATACAAAGAACTGACTCACTGGAAAAAGACCCTGATGCTGGGAAAGATTGAAAGCAGGAGGAAAAGGGGACAACAGAGGATGAGCTGGTTGGATAGCATTACAGACTTGATGGACATTGAGTTTGAGCAAGCTCTGGGAGTTGGTGATGGACAGGGAAGCCTGGCATGCTGCAGTTGATGGGGTCGCAAAGAGTCAGATGTGACGGAGCAACTGAACTGAACTGAATTGATATGTCAACAAAACGGATAAATTCTTAGAAAGCTATAATCTCCCAAGAGTAAACCAGGAAGAAATGGAAAATATGAACAGACCAGTTACCAGTAGTGAAACTGATTCATTAATTGAGAAACTCCCACCAAGCAAGTCAAGGACCAGATGGCTTCACAGGTGAATTCTACCAAACATTTAGAGAAGAATTAACACCTATCCTTCTGAAACTATTCCAAAATTACAGACACAGGAACATTTCCAACCTCATTCTGAGGCCATCATCACCCTGATATTAAAACAAAGATATCACAAGAAAAGAAAATTAAATTATAGGCCAATATCACAGATGAAAACATTTGCAAAAATACTCAACAAAATGCTAGCTACTAAACTCCAATAATATATTAAAAGGATTACACACAATGATCAAGTGAGATTTATCTCAGGAATGAAAGGATTTTTGAATATCCACAAATCAATCTGACACACATTAAAAAATTAAAGAGCAATCTCGGTATACCATCTCAATAGCTGCAGGAAAAGCTTTTGATAAAATTCAATATCAATTTATGATAAAAACTAAAAGCTCCACAGAAAATGGGCATACATGCTCGGGTCATGAACTCCTTATTGCCAAATTCAGACTAAAATTGAAGAAAGTGGAGAAAACCACTAGACCATTCAGGTATGACCTAAATCAAATCCCTTATGACTATACAGTGGAAGTGAAAAATAGATTTAAGGGACTAGATCTGATAGACAGAGTACCTGAAGAACTATGGGCGGAGGTTCGTGACATTGTATGGGAGACAGGAATCAAGACCATCCCCAAGAAAAGAAATGCAAAAAAGCAAAATGGCTGTCTGAGGCGGCCTTACAAATACCTGTAAAAAGATGGGAAGCGAAAAGCAAAGGAGAAAAGGAAAGACATACCCAATTGAATGAAGAGTTCCAAAGAATAGCAAGAAGAGATAACAAAGCCTTCCTCAGGGATCAATGCAAAGAAACAGAGGAAAAGAACAGAATGGGAAAGACTAGAGATCTCTTCTGGAGAAGGCAATGGCACCCCACTCCAGTACTCTTGCCTGGAAAATCCCATGGACGGAGGAGCCTGGTAGGCTGCAGTCCATGGGGTCCCTACAAGTCAGATACGACTGAGCGACTTCACTTTCACTTTTCACTTTCATGCATTGGAGAAGGAAATGGCAACCCACTCCAGTGTTCTTGCCTGGAGAATCCCAGGGATGGGGGAGCCTGGTGGGCTGCCGTCTATGGGGTCGCACAGAGTTGGACACGACTGAAGTGACTCAGCAGCAGCAGCAGAGATCTCTTCAAGAAAATTAGAGATACCAAAATTAAAGAATATTTCATGCAAAGATGGGCTCGATAAAGGACAGAAATGGTATGGACCTAACAGAAGCAGAAGATATTAAGAAGAGGTGGCAAGAATACATAGAAGAACTGTACAAAAAAGATCTTCACGACCCAGATAATCATGATGGTGTGATCACTCACCTAGACCCAGACATCCTGGAATGTTTCAAGTGGGCCTTAGGACACATTACTACAAACAAAGCTAGTGGAGGTGATGGAATTCCAGTTGAGCTATTTCAAATCCTGAAAGAGGATGCTGTGAAAGTGCTGCACTCAATATGCCAGCAAATTTGGAAAACTCAGCAGTGGCCACAGGACTGGAAAAGGTCCGTTTTCATTCCAGTTCCAAAGAAAGGCTCAAACTACAGCACAATTGCACTCATCTCACACGCTAGTAAAGTAATGCTAAAAATTCTCCAAGCCAGGCTTCAGCAATACGTGAACCGCGAACTTCCTGATGTTCAAGCTGGTTTCAGAAAAGGCAGAGGAACCAGAGATCAAATTGTCATCATCCACTGGATCATCAAAAAAGCAAGAGAGTTCCAGAAAAACATCTGTTTCTGCTTTATTGACTATGCCAAAGCTTTTGACTGTGTGGATCACAGTAATCTCTGGAAAATTCTGAAAGAGATGGGAATACCAGACCACCTGACCTGCCTCTTGAGAAACCTGTATGCAGGTCAGGAAGCAACAGTTAGAACTGGACATGGAACAACAGACTGGTTCCAAATTGGAAAAGGAGTATGTCAAGGCTGTATATTGTCACCCTGCTTATTTACTTATATGCAGAGTACATCATGAGAAATGCTGGAATGGAAGAAACATAAGCTGGAATCAAGATTGCCAGAAGAAATATCAATAACCTCAGATATGCAGATGACACCACCCTTATGGCAGAAAGTGAAGAGGAACTAAAAAGCCTCTTGATGAAAGTGAAAGAGGAGAGTGAAAAAGTTGGCTTAAAGCTCAACATTCAGAAAACGAAGATCATGGCATCCGGTCCCATCACTTCATGGGAAATAGATGGGGAAATAGTGGAAACAGTGTCAGACTTTATTTTTTGGGGCTCCAAAATCACTGCAGATGGTGATTGCAGCCATGAAATTAAAAGACACTCACTCTTTGGAAGGAAAGTTATGGCCAACCTAGACAGCATATTGAAAAGCAGAGACATTACTTTGCCAACAAAGGTCCGTCTAGTCAAGGCTATGGTTTTTCCAGTGGTCATGTATGGATGTGAGAGTTGGACTGTGAAGAAGGCTGAGCGCCGAAGAATTGATGCTTTTGAACTGTGGTGTTGGAGAAGACTCTTGAGAGTCCCTTGGACTGCAAGGAGATCCAACCAGTCCATTCTGAAG
>SJYQ01000687.1:402450-466794 GCA_006410935.1 Redunca redunca | reverse complement strand
AAAAAAAAAAAAAAAAGAATTCTCTAATACCACATATAAAAATGAGCTTAAAATTGGATTAACAGCCTAAATTTAAGACCAAATACTATAAAAGTCTTAGAGGAAAACACAGAACACTTTTTGACATGAATCACAGCAGTACTTTTTTGAATCCATCTCCTAGAGTAATGGAAATAAAAACAAAAGTAAGCAAATGAGACCTAATAAAACTTAAAGGCTTTTGAGCAGCAAAGGAAATTATAAACAAAATTAACAGTCAGACTACAGAATGGGAGAAAATATTTGCAGATGATGCAAACAATAAGGGCTTAATTTGCAAAATATATTAACAGCTCATACAGCTTAATATGAAAAAAAAAATCAAAAAATGGACAGAAGACCTAAACAGACATTTCTTCAAGGAAGAAATGCAGACAGTCAACAGGCATATGAAAATATGTTCATTCTCACTACTGTTAGAGAAATGTGAATCAAAACTACAAGGAGGTAACACCTTACACCAGTCAGAATGGCTATCATTAAAAAGTCTACAAATAATAAATTTTGCAGAGGGTGTGGAGAAAAGGGAACCCTCATACACTGCTTGTGGAAATGCAAACTGGTAAAGCCAGTGTGGAAGACAGTATGGAGGCTCCTTACAAAACTAAAAATAAAAATACAGTCACCATAAGATCTAGCAACCCCACTCCTGGGGATATATCTGGAAAAGGTGAAAACTGTAATTCAAAAAGACATACACACCTCAATGTCCATGGCAGCACTATTTACAATAGCCAAGACATAAAAGCAACCTACATGTTCACTAACAGATGAATGTATAAGGAAGATGTGATATATACACATAGACATAATGGATAACTAATTCGTGTTGATGTATGACAGATACCAAACCAATATTGCAAAGCAATCAATTAAAAATAAATGTATAAAACAAGACTGAATTAATGCCACCTGCAATAAAAGGGATGGATCCAGAGATCATCCTACTAAGTAAAGCCAGTGAGACAGCGAAAGACAAATATAAGACACTGCTTACATGCACAATATAAAGCATGATACAAAACATTCATTTACAAATCTATTTACAAAACAGTCACAGGCATAGGAAACAAATGAATGGTTACCAAGTTAAGGGTGGCACGGTCTGAGGATGGCTCCCCAGGATTCTTACAGCGTTTCTACCTCGATTAAAAGGGTTTCTAACAACAGCGACTAGAGCACCCAGTCGCTCTGGTAACCAAGGATGGTTGCAGGGTCAGCTAAGAGAGCCAGATATGCGGACCTCAGCTATCTTCTCACAGAACAGTCTCATGGGCTCTTACACATCTGAAAAGTCCGCTCCAGGCACAAAGCAGCTCTTTCTCACGTTTTCGGGTTAACAGCAAAATAAGGATATCCGCTACGTAAACTAGGCTTAAATTTTACTTAGGTAAGAAACAAGTTTGTTTTCTTCACACAAAGAACATCTACTGGAAAAAAACACAAAACTCCTACATAAGCAATTTGTGATATGGAATTAAACAGAAATGTTATTGCTATCTCATTGAAAGTGAACGTGAAGCCGCTCAGCCGTGTCTGACTCTTTGTGACCCCATGGACTGCAGCCCACCAGGCTCCTCTGTCCATGGGATTCTCCAGGCAAGAGGACTCGAGTAGGTTGCCACTGCCTTCTCCAGGGGATCTTCCCCACCCAGGGATAGAACCCGGGTCTCCCACATTGCAGGCAAATGCTTTACTGTCTGAGCCACCAGGGAAGCGGCTAACATAAAATGAAGTGGGTATTTAAAAAGATAAATTGGTTTAATTTATTCCTAGATGGAAATGTACTAGGCTTTTATTCTACCTCAAATATAATAACGGGCTTCCATGTACCTTTAATAAAAAGATTAACATACTGCAGAAGCTATACTTTGGGTCCCTGATATTTCTGTTTGTTCCAACTTTGGTGGCCCCTTAGGAAGACAGAGGATGAGATGGCTGGATGGCATCACGGACTCGATGGACGTGAGTCTGAGTGAACACTGGGAGTTGGTGATGGACAGGGAGGCCTGGCATGCTGCGATTCATGGGGTCACAAAGAGTCGGACACAACTGAGCGACTGAACTAACTAGGAAGCCAGGACTTTGAAGGGTTTCTGTGACAGGCCTGTAGCCAGCTCTGCGGCTCACTGATTGTATGAAGGACACCAGCATTCTCTTTTAACACCCATTCAGCCTGGATTCTCTGCTTCCCATCGTTTCCTCTGTCCCACTTCTGCCATGCCACTTTGGACCAAACCCTGTTTGCGGGGAAGCCCTTCTGATGGGCTGTGCAGTCCTTCTCCTTCCATTCCAAAATCAGTCCAGCGGCAGACTGACCCCAAAAAAAGATTTTTTTTTTAATAAAGTTTTTAAAAGTCTTTATTGAATTTGTTGCAATATCCTTCTGTTTTATGGGTTTTTTTCTTTTTTGGCCTTGAGGTTTGTGGGATCTTTGCTCCCCGACCAGGGATCAAACCTGCACCCTCTGCAATGGAAGGTGAAGTCTTAACCACTGGACCGCCTGGGAAGTCCCTCCAAAGCAGATTTTTAACACATTGCTATTTCATCAAAAGCTGATAGTCCCTCTCCACAGTGCTCTTGCTTTGAACTTAAGTCCACTCCTCCCTCCAATTCCTCAAACTCCTTTCCTACTATGACCTGACATTATTTTCCCTTAGTACTTCCATTCATTTTTATGCTTTCTTTTCCCTTACTGCTGTTGTGTATGTGTGTATCTGGTGGGGTTGGGGGGGTGGTCAGGTGGGAACAATCCTTCTAGATCAGCCTCCCCATCCATAATGCAATTTACATCCTATTTCTTTCAGTCATGTCCAACTCTTTGCAACCCCATGGACTATACAGTCCATGGACTTCTCCAGGCCAGAATACTGGAGTGGGTGGCCTTTCCCTTCTCCACGGGATGTTCCCAACCAAGGGATTAAACCCAGGTCTCCTGCACTGCAAGCAGATTCTTTACCAGCTGAGCCAGCAGGAAAGCCCAAGAATACTGCAGTGGGTAGCCTATCCCTTCTCCAGCGGATTGTCCCAACCCAGGAATCATGATGGGGTCTCCTGCCTTGCAGAGGATTCTTTACCAGCCGAGCTAACAGGGCATCCTTATTTCTTCATGAACTCTTCCCAACTCCTCCAGTTCACACATCTATTCTTTAGCTGAAGACCCCTATCTACCAGGCCTTTGTCAATGTCTAATTACATCTTGTATTTTATATTTCCTCACCACTTAGAGTATAAGCCCCTCAGGAACAGAGACCTCACTTCACCTGAATGCGTTGAGCAGGTGAGCATTCAGAAGTTCAAAGTGAATACATATTGAGTACTTTTGAGCCTCAGTATTACAGCTTCATTAGGTAGACTGGATGTCTGCTAACTGCTGCTGCTGCTAAGTCGCTTCAGCCGTGTCTGACTCTGTGCGACCCCATAGACGGCAGCCCATCAAGCTCCTCTGTCCCTGGGATTCTCCAGGCAAGAGTACTGGAGTGGGGTGCCATCGCCTTCTCCGAGATACCTATATATGTGTAAGGAAAAAAACCTTCCAGGAGAAAAGTCCATGCACTTAATCCCACTCTTTCATTTCTCCATGCTGCTGCTGCTAAGTCGCGTCAGTCGTGTCCGACTCTGTGTGACCCCCTAGACAGCAGCCCACCAGGCTCCCCCGTCCCTGGGATTCTCCAGGCAAGAACACTGGAGTGAGTTGCCATTTCCTTCTCCATATAGTTGCCTAAATTGCTCTAAACATCATTTGAGGAAGCCGTTAACCAAGAATCACTGTACAGCATAAACAACACAACGCCGCATGTCATCAAAGTAGCCTAAATGTATCAGCATGAAAACTCCACGTACAGCTGCATGAAAAGTCAAATCATTTAATGGAGATCAGGCTCTTCTTCAAAGCAATTTCTACATCCACAAGAGAGAAGAAAAGTTTGATTTTAGGAAGAAATAAAATTATCTTTGATTTTAGGAAGATAAAGCAGAAATAGTTCAACAACTGACTTTCATCGATGTATTTCTGAAGACACTTCTTATTAGCCAAAGCACAGGAGTGTTCACTTTTTTAAAGCTATCAAAGGTTTTGAAGTATTCTAATAGATCTATCATGACCTGGTTCATGCAGACTGAACTACCTTCTATGCCATGCTAATAATTTTAAGGGAAAGTACCTTTTCTTTTGCTACCAAGAAGCACTTCTGTATTCATGTTTCCTAGTTGTCACAGTGATTATCTTTTAAGTCAACTGCAAACGTGTTCCCGAGGACAGAATACTGCTGGACTTTCCATACTGCAGTAACAGGTGCTCCCAAACATAGATTTGCCTCCTGGTCACACATCACCTGGTCTTGCCAGGTGTGTGTTGTGAAAGGAGGAGAGGCAGTATCCACAGAGCCAGTAGCACATGAGGAAAGGCACTTGTTCAGTGGCTCAGTCGTGTCCAACTTTGCAGCCCCATGGACTGCAGCACGCGAGGCTTCCCTGTCCTTCACTGTCTCCTGGAGTCTGCTCAAACTCATGTCCACTGAGTCGGTGATGCCATCCAACCATCTCATCCTCTGTCTCCCTTTCTCCTCCTGCCTCCAATCTTTTCCAGCATCAGGGTCTTTTCCAGTGAGTCACTTCTTTGCATCAGGTGGAAAGGTAGTGTTTACCCACATTCCAGAACAAGTTCTGAGTAACAATCCCTATATCCATCCTGCCACAAACATCTCAAATAATGTAAAAAGATAAAAAGCACAGGGAAAATTAATGCTCTTTTTTGAACACTAATATTGATAAAATGTTACTTACTTCCAGTCACTATGAGGATTTTAGAAAATCTCCAGCCAAATGATGCTTTCTGTCCACTGACTTAAAGAGACCTCATGACTCTGACCCATTCTTTCTCATTTCCTGCTAAAACCAAATCTTTACCCTCTGAAACTCATTAAATCTCTTTAGGAATATCTGCGTCCTATATGGACTAGAGTTTAGGAACTAACTCCCATAAGCATTTTGGAAACTATAAAATATATTACACTTTTGAAATAATATTATCTGAGACAGCTTCTGGGAACATTCCATCCTTTAGGACTGGTTATCTTTGTGAACTCGTTTTACACTCTCCAGAGTAAACACTGTATATAAAATGCAAGCCCAATCCTGTTACCATTCTTCAGTGACAATCTGTCACGGATGAGGTTCAGTTCAGTTCAGTTCAGTCGCTCAGTCGTGTCCGACTCTTTGCAACCCCATGAATCGCAGCACGCCAGGCCTCCCTGTCCATCACCATCTCCCGGAGTTCACTCAGACTCACGTCCTGCAGTGTATCCTGTGCATAACCTTCCCTTGACTAACTTTTTAGTTTCAAAACCTACACTCAACCATAGGTATCGACTTACATCCCTCATGTTGGCCATTCCAAAACCATCTGCATTTCCCTCAGTACTCCACTTCTTTCCTACTTTACACCCATTAAAGTAGGCCATGGTTCCTCAGTCTCAGCACTACTGATGTTTTCAACCAGATATTTATTTGTGGTGAAGGGATGTCTTGTGTGCTGGGAGGCACACACCAGCATTGGGGGCCTCTGCCCATTACATGCGAGGGCATTCCTCCCCCATTCCTTCCACTCCAGTTACAACATCCAAAAATGTCTGCAGAAATTTCCATGTGTCCCGCTCTGGGGCAAAATTACCCCCCAGTCAAGACCACTGAGTCAGAAAGTCACTGAACCCCTGTATGCATGTGTGTGCTCAGCCATGCTCGACTCTTAGCGACCCCACACACTGTAGCCTGCGAGGCTCCTCTATCCATGGAATTCTCCAGACAAGAATATTGGAATGGCGGTTGCCATTTCCTTCTCCAGGGGATCTTCTCGACCCAGGGATTGAACCCAGGTTTCCTGCATTGCAGGCAGATTCTTTCCCATTTGAGCCACCAAGGAAGCCCATCGTAGGAAATGAATGTATTTAAATCAAATTTCAATTTGTATTTTCTGATTCCAGTGCAGATAATCAGCTACTGAAGGGCATAAATCACACGGATGTCAACTCTCTTAACTCCTAGAAGTTCAAGAAGTGATTAAGACCTTGATGAACTAATGCTGCCTAGGCAGGAATGCTCTAGAAGTGAAAATCACTATAAAACCTCCTAGAAGAGTTATACATTTTATCTGCATGTAAAAATCTGGACTGTATTAAGTGAAAAGACACATAAAACATTAAAATGTGGATTACATAACTAGGCTTTCACAAGTTTCCATTTACACAACTTTTGCATTTCATTAAAAATAATGTCTTTTTAATTTGCATTTTCACAATAGCATGTGTAACCATAATATTTTACCACTAAAAACGTGATACTAAANNTACTAAACACTAGGTGTTTAGTAAACTTAATTCTTCAGAAACACAACAGTGTAACTGATGGCATTTTAATAAGTACCAATACGTAGATATAATATTTAGATATCTTCCACAACTCACACTTAAAATGGCATTTAATGACTTACCATGTGGGCAAACAAAGAGCAATATTTAAAAATATAAGCAAGCGTCTTTATGTTCACATTTAGAAAAGCTTGCCATAAACCATTACAAAACAAAAAAAGAAACTTTAAAATAAACTTTACTATTTCAAGTCTTATAGCCTGAAATGCATATGGCAAAGCAGAATGCTCCTTCTGGGTATGTGTTACTTCATTTCTAACAATCCTCAGGCCCAGAAAATTAAACTTCTGTGGAGGCGAACCTCTAATGACTACGGGCTTTCCAACACTTTGCTGGGAGTCTGGCAGCTGCATCAGGCTACAATTAAAAGTTCTAAAAATACATACACACCGAATATTCATGAAAGCTAGTCAACTGTGGTGCTCCTCCTTAAGCAAAATGCAAGAGGTTAATTTTTTTAATCCAGGAGATTGCACAGCGTTACTAAAAAAGCAAATAAAGACTCTGGCATGATTTTTCTTCATAAAGTAATTTTTAGTTTAGATCCAATTAATTCCTCTTCTATGAGACAGCACCCTAAGAATGTAGATGACCATAATCAAGCTTAACTTTTGCTCTCAAGGAAAATCAATGATTTTAAGGCTGAAAGTAAACAGTTCCCCCAACTAAAGGGATCAGAGTAAAACAGGCCAAAGAAGAGTTTCTTAAACTGCAAACAAGCTGATCATACATAAAATTTTGAATCAGGCTTTACTTAGAAGAGAAATATCACAGATTTCATCATATCCTCAAAAGCTATTATGAGCCCTGAAAGATTTCTCATCTATAAAATTAGAAAGCTGTACTAAATAATTTCCTATCTCAACTGTAAATTCTAAAACACCATGCTGACTTTGTGCCTGTCCTTGCTATTACCATAGGCATGATGAATGACTTTTTCATAAAATCCAGTAAAACTTGTAAAGTACTATTATATATTATATATATTGGTAGTAATTGTGATTAGTAGACACTCATGATAGCATACAAAAACAACAAAACAAATCCAAGAGTTAGCTATGACTAAAGCAATAAACTTTACAAGGTAACTATTCCAAGTAATATCCTTGACTCAATTCTGAGTCCAAGTATCATAAAGCTGAAAGTTACCTGACTTCACTAAATACCAGAAATATATTCACGGGACTTTTGGCATCTAGGCAAAGGTTATTAAAAAAACAAAACAAAACAAAACAAACAACTGAATGAAATGATAGGTTTTTAGTTCAAGATTAAGGTGACATAGTACCATAATGTGGGCTACTTGCTTAAAAAAATAGAGTTTCTCCCTACTAATAAGCTTAACATCTTCAACGCTGGTTGGTTGGCACTCGCCTTGAATACACAACCGATAAACACAGGACAACTGGCTTTTCTCCTTAAACTACTCTAGAACAGCAAGCAGCAAAGGTGGTAAGAGGAATGCATGTGGGCTTTGATTTACGCAACAGGTATTTTGCATGAAGTGCATTTTTCCATGCAAGAAATCAAGTATGACCACTTCACCTGGCTGTCCTATCTAATCCACTCTTAAGTGTCTCCTAGCTTCAGAAACACTGGGGCACATCAGTTCAGTTCAGTCGCTCAGTCATGTCCGACTCTTTGCGGCCCCATGAATCGCAGCACACCAGGCCTCCCTGTCCATCACCATCTCCCGGAGTTCACTCAGACTCACGTCCGTCGAGTCAGTGATGCCATCCAGCCATCTCATCCTCGGCCGTCCCCTTCTCCTCCTGCCCCCAATCCCTGCCAGCATCAGAGTCTTTTCCGATGAGTCAACTCTTCGCATGAGGTGGCCAAAGTATTGGAGTTTCAGCTTTAGCATCCTTCCTTCCAAAGAAGTCCCAGGGCTGATCTCCTTGCAGTCCAAGGGACTCTCAAGAGTCTTCCCCAACACCACAGTTCAAAAGCATCAATTCTTCGGTACTCAGCCTTCTTCACAGTCCAACTCTCACATCCATACATGACTACTGGAAAAACCATAGCCTTGACTAGACAGACCTTAGTTGGCAAAGTAATGTCTCTGCTTTTGAATATGCTATCTAGGTTGTCATAACTTTTCTTCCAAGGAGTAAGCGTCTTTTAATTTCAGGGCTGCAGTCACCATCTGCAGTGATTTTGGAGCCCAAAAAAATTAGGTCTGACACTGTTTCCACTGTTTCCCCACCTATTTCCCATGAAGTGATGGGACCGGATGCCATGATCTTCGTTTTCTGAATGTTGAGCTTTAAGCCAACTTTTTCGCTCTCCTCTTTCACTTTCATCAAGAGGCTTTTTAGCTCCTCCTTCACTTTCTGCCATAAGGGTGGTGTCATCTGCATATCTGAGGTTATTGATATTTCTCCCGGCAATACCAGGAGTATTACTAACTAGACAACTTTGTGTCGACAGCTTAGACTGTATCTCTGGTATCCCCAAATACCTAAAAATCTCTTCTTGGAATATGCCTCTAGGAATGCCTCCTAAAGAAAGGAACTGATCTAATTGATCAACTGATCTAGTAATGTTAAAATCTTTATGTAGCAACAGGATCACAGGATTAAAAAAAAAAAATGAGAAGCTGGAAACCCAAATGTCCAACAATAAGTTAGAGAAATGACAGTCTATGGAAACAACTGACCACTAGCTTCAGTCATTAAGTATGCAATATGCCGATTATATGACATGGAAGAGTATGATTAACAAATGAGAAAAGCAGGATACGTGATTACATGTAAAATCCATGTTATGTAAACACTGTGCGTACATATGCATTTAAATGAGCTTTGCAACCCTGGTTAAGTTACATCACCTCTTTGAGACAGTTCTCATCCACTCAGTTTAGCTCTGTTGCTCAATCGTGCCCAACTCTTTGCAACACTGTGGACTGCAAAATGCCAGACTTCCCTGTCCATCACCAACTCCCAGAGCTTGCTCAAACTCATGTCCATCGAGTTGGTGATGCCATCCTATCATCTCATCCTCTGTCGTCCCCTTCTCCTCCTGCCTTCAATCTTTCCCAGCATCTGGGTCTTTTCCAATGACTAAGTTCTTTGCATCAGAGGGCCAAACTATTGGAGTTTCAGCTTCAGCATCAGTTTAATGTGTACTCAGGACTGATTTCCTTTAGGATGGACTGGTTGGATCTCCTTGCAGTCCAAGGGACTCTCAAGAGTCTTCTCCAACACCACACTTCAAAAGCATCGATTCTTCAGTGCCCAGCTTTCTTTACGGTCCAACTCTCACATTCATACATGACTACTGAAAAAACCATATCTTTGATTATATGGACCTTTGTTGGCAAAGTAATGTCTCTGCTTTACAGAGATAGAAGAGTAATAAAATAGTATCCACCTCAATGATTTTTGTGAGGATTAAGTGAGATAACATGTATCAAGGGTAATACAGTAAGTACTCAATAAATATTCACCATTATTGCTTTTATGTCTGAAAATTATCACTGTGTTCCTAAACACTAGATGCAATATACTATATGTAAATTTATATTAAAGCCTTTCTGTACCATGAAAAATAAAAATAAATCACATTAACAAAACTGTTACTAAATGGTTCCTTTTAAGAAGTAGAATGAGACTGGGGAAGCAGGGCAGACATCGAAAATACTTTTCATTCTTTGCATTTCCCTCTATCTTTTGCATTTTCCAGGAGAAATAAACTGATTTTATCTGAATAGTTTTCTCTTAAATGAAACGTGTGTAAATGAAAATATTGATAGAAATACTTGATTATGAAAACAAAGTGCTAAAGTGGAAAGACTGTACATTTAGCCTTCCCTGTATTTTCTAAATTTCTGCAATGTCACACTTATTTTTTTTTAATCTGTAAAATAACACTGAGGCATCTTTTTGTCAAGCATATAATCACTCCTTCACCTATTTTTTTCACTTTTCAGATCCTACTCAAAATATAACAATGGAAATAGTGACAGGCTTTATTTTCTTCAGCTCCAAAATCACTGCAGATAATGACTGCAGCCATGAAATTAAAAATATGCTTGCTCCTTGAAAGAAAAGCTATGACCAACCTAGACAGAATATTAAAAAGCAGAGACATTACTTTGCCAGCAAAGGTCCATCTAGTCAAAGCTATGGTTTTTCTAGCAGTCATGTATGGATGTGAGAGTTGGACCATAAAGAAAGCAGAGCACCAAAGAACAGATGATTTTAAACCGTGGTGTTGGAAGACTCTTGAGAGTCCCTTGGACTGCAAGGAGATCCAACCAGTCCATCCTAAAGGAAATCAGTCCTGAATATTCACTGGAAGGACTGATGCTGAAGCTGAAACTCCAATACTTTGGCCACTTGATGTGAAGAACTGACTCATTTGAAAAGACCCTGATGCTGGGAAAGACTGAAGGCAAGAGAAGGGGACAATAGAGGATGAGATGATAGGATGGCATTACCAATTCAATAGATATGAGTTTGAGCAAGCTCCAGGAGTTGGTGATGGACAGGCAGGCCTGGCATGCTGCACACCACAGGGTCACAAAGAGTCGGACATGACTGAGCAAGTGAAATGACTGACTCAAAATACAATTTAAATTTAACCACACCACCTAATATTACACAGATTTTAGAGAAACCCCAGGTAAAACTGCATCAAGCTAAAACCTAAAAAACATTGTTTGACATAAGGTGCTTAACTTATTAGTTATTCGTCCTATCCCTCATTATTATTAATAGTATCACTGAAGTCTTTCCCAAAGCCTGACCACAGAGGGCATACGGTGTAGCTGTGAGAAGTATGGAATCCAGGACCACACTCTCTGTTTATGAACCCCAGTGCATGATTCTGAGCAAGTTGCTTGATTTCTCTACTTCAGCTTGCCCAGTGCTAAGTAAAAACTGCAATACCTAACTCTCAAGGCTGCTATGCGGACTAGTGAAGAAGACTAATGCAAAGAATAACGTTAATGCCTGACATCGTAAGCAGCTAGCTGTATCTATTAGCTAATTAAGCTATTACTCTAAGCACCGCACAATACATGTGACAAAGTATATATTTTAATAATTATTATAATCACTGAAAAATACATTTATAACAAAAGTGGAACTAATTTGACACAGTCTTTATGTTCTATGCATTACTCTTACTTGGACATCAAAGGAATAAATAAGGAAACAAGATTTTTCAGTGATGTCATTTTTATTTCACCTACACTTTACATTGCGTAATTCACTGAGAACTAAAATTGTTGTAAAGTATCTCTTCTCCTAATTTGCAATTGCAGTCATTACTAACCGAATTTCAGTGTTTTCCTACCATTTCCCATAAAAGGGAAAAACTATTATTTAAGGTCAGGGGAAATTGCCTATACCATGGATATCAGAATAGCAAAACACAAACTTTGGAGAGTGATATCTAAAAGCTCCCTCTTTCTTCCCACCTTTCAGATCACTCTTTGAAAAACAGGATTTGTTACATAAAAAACAAAGATTAAGCTTTCCCCTCCTTCTTAAAGTAAGAGATATTTCTGCTTAGATGAAGGATCAAAAAACAAACGAACATTCTCTCCCTCTCTATACCTGGACCCCAGCTGTACTGAAAAACCCCCCTAGTTACTCACAGTCTATTGATTCCTGACTGGAATAAATTTCCCATGACTTGAGATAGATTAGGTATTCATACTTCAGAGGTGTGAATTTATCTAGGAGGACAAAACACTGTTGTCTGGATTTCTAGTATCTACAAAAGGAAATGCGGGAACTGGGAGCAGTGTGAGAATTAAAACCGAACTGTCCTCGTTGACCTCAAGGGAGAAGACTATCAGGATTAGATGAATTATAGAAAACATATTCAACCATTTGATTTTTCTGTAGCAATTTTAGAGAAGAGATTTTTTTTGCTTTAAATAAATATGGTTGGGTCATTACAACGAAATGAATCTTCTCTAGAAAAATGTGATGCTGGAAAAAGAAAAGACACAAAAGAAGTATTATTCATAGTATAGTACCCATGAAAAAAACTTTTTAAAAAGTGAGGATGGAAAGCTTCATAAACTCTAAGATAGCTGATAAGATGGATGCCCTCCAAGGGGTTGCCATTGTTCACCACGGAGACCCCATGGCACACGGGCATCCTGAGGCTGGCACTGGTCCCAAAATCTGGAAGCAT
The DNA here is from genome assembly GCA_006410935.1 of Redunca redunca. NCBI lineage: Eukaryota > Metazoa > Chordata > Mammalia > Artiodactyla > Bovidae > Redunca > Redunca redunca. The sequence goes on along the minus strand of SJYQ01000687.1, from coordinate 454,177 downwards.
TTTACCCCCAAAGCGTCAACTGCAAGCAATTTCTGAGTCTGTTTTGCCTCTCCCCATGACAAGAATCAACTTGTTCCAAAGTTCCACTAAATATGTTTCTTTTACATTAAAACTCTGCTGTTTCTGTGAAAGCTGAAAGCTAGAATTTTTTACATATGTGGACAAAAGCTATATTTGAAACTTTCAGTCCCTTATCAGAATAAAGACATTTTTAAAAGAGAACTCTCCACTGCTGCAGTTTATTCTAAGAAAGGCACTCTGATTTTCACAAAATTTAAAAAGTAAACCTCTTCCTAAACAATTTAAAAATTCAAGATTTTGTTTTTAAGAACAAAAATAGAAGTCAAGCATTTAATCTAAATTAATTTCAAGTTTAAAAAAAAACTACTTAGGGGAATAGTAACGATTTCTATTTATACAAATGCTTTTTTCTACTCATCCCATCTACAAACACCTAGATTGTATATTTTTTAAAAATTGATAATTATGACATCACTTTTAAGTATTAAATACTTGAGATTTTATAAAATTAAATCCTGATGTCTTAGGCTTCTCTTTACAGGTAAAATGACTTGGGACATCTTTATTTAATTCCGTGTGAAACTATACTACCCAACACTATGTCAGCCTTGCACAATGAAGACCAACAGTCTGAAATCCAGGAGAATAAAGACTACAGACCATGACATTCAAACCCACCTGTGTCAGTTAGATAAAAAGTGGACAGAAAGGTTATGAGAACATCTATGAAGTCTGCAATAAACCGAACTTGGAGCATGTGGCCTAAGTGATAACAAAGCTGATATTTCAATAAGTATCATTTCCCTTTGAAGCATTTCACTTACTTTACACCAAGATTTCTGAATCTCAGCATTATTGACATTTTGGACTCCAAAGAATTATTCTGTGGCCGTCCTGTGCATTGCAGGAGGGTCAGCAGTTTCCTCTGGCACCTACCCATTAAGTGCCAGTCAAGATCACCAAAGCACGACTCACAGACATTGCAAAGTCCTCTAAAGGCAAAAGTGTACCCAGCCGAGCACTACAGCTTAATGCTAAAGAAAACCCAAGAATTCTCATGGACAAAATCCTGAAATGTGATTTTATCTTAAGTGATTTTGCAAAGAGACATAAAATACATCAGACTAACCAAGTCAGACCTTGTAAATGGAGGTAATACTACTAGGAAGATGGGATCACTGGTTTCGAGGAGAGGAAAGACTTCACAGACACGGTTTTCACAACATAAATGCCTACAGGCATACGGGTACCTCTTCAACCAAGAAAAGCTTTCAAGCCATACAAGATAGCCAGGGCCCTTCAAAAGTCTAGCACAGGCATCAGAATGGGATCACTAGACCGTTCATGATGAACCGATTAATTGCCTACAAACTGTTTAACCTCCATCCTTGTGTCAAAGACCAGACTAATTAAAGTGAGAACAAAACATGAGTAGGAAGTAACCAGGACAAAGAACATTAAAGTCAAGGCAGAAAGTCTAAAATCTTGTGCAGAGACAATTCATGAACACATCTTAATTCCTTTCTCATCAACTAAGCAAAGTTGTTCTTTTCTTGACAGTTTTTAGAGAGCAGATCGTTTTGAAAAATTCATTTTATGGGAAAAAAAAATTAAAATGAACACTGACCACTTAAAGGTTTGCATTAATCTTAAGCACAGACAAATCTCAGGCTATTTCAAAGCAAGATTTAATCTCTTCACACTTATAAACCAACAAAAAGATAAGCTTGATGTTTTGAACAGTAAGTCCACCTACAGTACAAATGTTGAATCCATGTCCAGAAAGCTACAGTTTTTAAGGGTACCTGGCAATCTGAAAATATAATATACCAAAGCTGTGTCTATCAAAAATGAAATCTATAATTTTTCCAAATCAACATTTTATTTCAAAGTTTAAAAATCTCTCTTTTCTTTGCACATGGGAAATAATGTTTTAAACTTTTTAAGACATGAACAGTGACAAAAATGATGCATGTAACATTCTATAACCACATGCCAAAATTTCAGTGATTAACTCAATGTTTTAATCTCTATGATCTGATTGAAATCAGTCTTATTTTTTTCTCAGTGCTTGAGTTTCTGCTTCTAAGCAGACACGAGAAAGAAATAGTGGAAATCAAAACAGCAAATGCTGGATTTCTGATGGTAACTGTAATTTGTTGCCTTCTGAATTCATTAAAAAAAATTCTTCCTCTACTTTTCTTACTTAACACAAAATTGAAAACATACTACTTAAAAACATTGCCTTGCTTTTTCCACTTAACATTTTCTTTTGTCTTTAAATATTCCACCACAATTTTCAATACCTACTATACATAAATCTTATGGTAATACCATTTAACTGCTTTTTACTTTAGAGATTTTAAATTATTTCCAATGTTTTGATCTGATTGCTAAAAAATTTTTATGCACAATTATGTTTGCATCTTCAGTTATTTAGGATAAATTCCTACAAGTTAATTTACTAGTTCAAATAGGAAAAATATTTTGAAGTTATACAAAAAAATTGCTTTCCATAAAGATAATGAGATGGAGTACACTTCCACTCTGGAAATGCCAATTCACCGCACAGTAAACAATAACATTTTCTTTTTAAAAAAAAAACCTATCAACTTTAAATAGTAATAATATCTCATGGCCTTAATTTACATTTTTGTTAGTGACACTGAACTTTTTTATGCTTACAATTTATACTATCTTCTCAAATTGTCTGTTTAGCCCTTTTTTCCATTGTAACGTTAGTTTTTTCATATTAAACTACTATGACTCAATATAAATGTACATAATCTTTGCTTGACATCTAGAAATTTAAAACTGTTATGCCTAACCAATCAACCTTCCCTTCATAATTAATTTTTCCACTACTTTCATACTTAGAAAACCCTTTCCCATTCCAACTGACATAGCATCCTTTTGTTCTTTTGTCTCATTTTGACATCTATATGTTTAAGACACCTGGAGCTTATTTTTGGTATGGTTACGAGGATGTGGATTTGATATCTGGCAGCATGATAGCCAATGAATCATTATTTCCAAAATTTTCCTGCTTATTTTTTCAGATTAACTTTTAAAACCACTTTGTCAGGTATTGCTCTCCTCACTCCAAAACAATCTCATTTACATTCTTAAGGAAACTGCATTTAATCAGTACAAAAAATCAGGAGAGTTGATGAGAGTTGAACCATAAAGAAGGCTGAGTAACAAAAAAACTCATGCTTTTAAACTGTAGTGCTGGATACGACTCTTGAGAGTCCCTTGGACTGCAAGAAGATCAAACCAGTCAATCCTAAAGGAAATCAATGCTGAATATTCTTTGGAAGGACTGATGCTGAAGCTCCATACTTTGGCCACCTGATGGGAAGAGCTGACTCAGAAAAGACCCTGATGCTGGGAAAGATTGAAGGCAGGATGAGAAGGGGATGTCAGAGGATGAGATGGTTTGATGGCATCACCGACTCAATGGACATGAGTTTGAGCAAGCTCCAGAGATGGACAGGGAGGCCTGGCGTGCTCCAGTCCGTGCAGTCACAGAGAGTCAGACACGACTGAGTGACAGAACAACAACAATCAGTGTGACAGTACCAGGTGCTATCAGGCATCCTTCCCAGGTACCTGACTGTCATAGAAACACTTCCTGTAACTCATTTGTTTTCCAGTACATGGGCTTTTGAGATACCCCAGGTCCAAGGTCTGGAGTGGCTGCTGCGCTTCACCGGACCAGCTGTGTGGAGATACCCCACGTCCAAGGTCAGAGAAACCCCAGTAGGACCGGTAGGCACTGGCGCGGCTGTGAGGAGATATACCCCACATCCAAGGGCAAAGGAGAAGCCCACGTGGGACGGTAGGAGGGGCGAATTTGCGTTCAGAATCAAACCTCATTCCCACCAGAGACGCTCAGAGGGCTCAAACCAACCTTGCGTGCACCAGGACCCAGGGACCCCACAGAGACTGAGACAGAACTGTGAGCGTCTCCTGCGGAGGGGCGGGTGGGTCTGCCGCAGGGACAGGGGCTCTTGGTGTGGGTGTGGCATAAGTCCTCTTGGAGGAGGTCACCATTAACCCCACCAGAACTGCCAGAACTTACAGAGGACTGGGAAATACACTCTTGGAGGGCACAACAGAACCTTGTGCACCAGGACCCAGGAGAAAGGAACAGTGACCCCACAGGAGACTTGAAGGCGTGGGTCACTGGGGCCCTGCTGCAGGGTTGGGGGCACGGACTGTAGCGGTGCATGCATGGGGTCTTTGGAGGGAGGTCACCATTATCTTCACTACCTCCACCAGAGTTTCAGTTCAGTCATTCAGTCGTGTCCAACTATTTGCGACCCCATGGACTGCAGCATGCCAGGCTTCCCTCTCCATCACCAACTCCCAGGGTTTACTCAAATTCATGTCCGTTGAGCTGGTCATGCCATCCAACCACCTCATCCTCCGTTGTCCCCTTTTCTTCTTGCCCTCAATCTTTACCAGCATCAGGGTCTTTTCAAATGAGTCAGCTCTTCACATCAAGTGGCCAATGTATTAGAGTTTCAGCCTCAGCATCAGTCCTTCCAATGAACACCCAGGACTGCTCTCCTTTAAGATGGACTGGTTAGATCTCCTTGAAGTCCAAGGGACTATCAAGAGTCTTCTCCAACATCACAGTTCAAAAGCATCAGTTCTTCTGTGCTCAGCTTTCTTTATTAGTCCAACTCTCACATCCATACATGACTACTGGAAAGACCATAGTCTTGACTAGACGGACCTTTGTTGGCAAAGTAATGTCTCAGCTTTTTAATATGCTGTTTGGGCTGGTCATAACTTTTCTTCCAAGGAGTAAGCGCCTTTTGATTTCATAGCTGCAGTCATCATCTGCAGTTGAGCTATTTCAAATCCTAAAAGATGATGCTATGAAAGTGCTGAACTCAATCTGCCAGCAAATTTTGAAAACTCAGCAGTGGCCACAGGACTGGAAAAGGTCCATTTTCATTCCAATCCCTAAGAAAGGCAATGACAAAGAATGCTCAAACTACCACACAATTGCACTCATCTCACATGCTAGTAAAGTAATGCTCAAAATTCTCCAAGCCCAGCTTCAGCAGCACATGAACAGTGAACTTCCAGATGTTCAAGCTGGTTTTAGAAAAGGCAGAGGAACCAGAGATCAAATTGCCAACATCCATTGGATCACTGAAAAAGCAAGAGAGTTCCAGAAAAACATCTACTTCTGCTTTAAAGACTATGCCAAAGCCTTTAACTGTGAGGATCACAGCAATCTCTGGAAAATTCTGAGATGGCAATACCAGACCACCTGCTCTGCCTCTTGAGAAATCTGTATTCAGGTCAGGAAGCAACAGTTAGAACTGGACATGGAACAACAGACTGGTTCCAGATAGGAAAAGGAGGACGTCAAGGCTGTATATCGTCACCTTGCTTGTTTAACTTCTATGCAGAGTACATCATGAGAAATACTGGGCTGGAGGAAGCACAAGCTGGAATCAAGATTGCTGGGAGAAATATCAATAACCTCAGACTGCAGATGACACCACCCTTATGGCAGAAAGTGAAGAAGAACTAAAGAGCCTCTTGATGAAAGTGAAAGAGGAGAGTGAAAAAGTTGGCTTAAAGCTCAACCTTCAGAAAACGAAGATCATGGCATCTGGTCCCATCACTTCATGGCAAATACATGGGGAAACAGTGGAAACAGTGGCTGACTTTGTTTTTGGGGGCTCCAAAATCACTGCAGATGGTGATCGCAGGCATGAAATTAAAAGACGGTTACTCCTTGGAAGGAAAGTTATGACCAACCTAGACAGCATATTAAAAGGCAGAGACATTACTTTGTTAACAAAGGTTCGTCTAGTCAAGGCTATGGTTTTTCCAGTAGTCATGTATGGATGTGAGAGTTGGACTATAAAGAAAGCTGAGCACAGAGGAATTGATGCTTTTGAACTGTGGTGTTGAAGAAGACTCTTGATAGTCCCCTGGACTGAAAGGAGATCCAACCAGTCCATCCCAAAGGAAATCAGTTGCGGGTGTTCATTGGAAGGACTGATGTTGAAGCTGAAACTCCAATACTTTGGCCACCTGGTGTGAAGAGCTGACTCATTTGAAAAGACCCTGATGTTGGGAAAGATCGAAGGCTGGAGGAGAAGGGGACGACAGAGGGTGAGATGGTTGGATGGCATCACCGACTCAATGGACATGAGTTTGTGTAAACTCCAGGAGTTGGTAATGGACAGGGAGGCCTGGCATGCTGTGGTTCATGGGGTCACAAAGAGTCGGACACGACTGAGCAACTGAACTGAACTGACATGGGCTTTTGTTTCAGGTAAGAATTTTTCTTTTCTTAGTGTATTAAAGAACTCATCCCCCATTTTACTACTAGACCTTTAACAGAATATAGATTTGTATTTTGTCAATGCCTTTGTGACAGTGTTTGGGAATGTGTGTACTCTGCTTTTTCCTCTAGATCTCATGTATGAAAGGGTTTCTTAATAGTAAGCCATTCTTTAATTTCTGTCATAAGTCTACTCATAACAATAGTCTTTAATATGTTGGTGATTTGCGTTGCTTTGCTTTACTTAACATTTTTAAATATAAATATTTCTACCTGGAGTTTTTTCAAAGATAATTTTCTGAATACTAAAATTTCAGTGATTTCTATTTCAATTAGGTGTTCAGCTTCTATAGTTTATTTACATTTTCCCTGAACAACATTCATTTGGAGATTTCCAAATCTGTTTCTGCTTATCTTTACTGAATTCCAGTTTACACTCTATTTATGTTTTCTAATTTGCTGCACCTTTGATTTTCATTTTTCCTTTTGTCAGGCATCTTAAACATCTGTCTTCCCACTTCTAGTCTTCTATGCATCCACCAACAACCAGCTATTTGATTTACCAAATCTCCTTTCTGTCCTGTGGGCTAATTTTTTTTTTTTTACTTACTTGCAAGACGAATCTTAAGGTGTTTCGTGTTGTGCTGTGCTAGTAACTTAAAATGTAAAGTATCTATTTCCATTCATATTGTGAACCGATTTTGGGGCAGGCTTCTATGAAATGTTATGCCTTCTCACTATTAATTTTAATCAATAAAGTCATTGTACACTCACTATCATGTACTAGAACTTTCAGAATCTGCTGTATAAAATTTTGTTTATGTTTAAGAAAACAACCCAGTAACTAGATCTGGTCTTAGAAAATTAGAAACTAATTGTGTTTTTACAGAAGACATTGCTCCAGTGTTTTTTATTATTCATTCTCAGCACTACACAAGCCAAACACTTCAAAATAAATTAGGCATGTTTGAGGGAAGAAATAAAATGGAATAAAGTAACAAATTGAATGCTGGAAACTATAATGTTTAATACAATATAAATCTAAACAACTTAACTACTAAAATTAGGAAAAAATACACTTTGGAAGTCTCATGTTTCTTTTTAGAAATGATAATCTGATGGTGGTGAAACTCAATATTTGTATATCTGCTATTCATGCATTCTTGCTATCTACTCAACTTTTTTTTAGCATATTAAGTTCCCTGGTATATTGTTACTATAATTTGGCCTGCACATTCCTGTATAATTTGTGTAGATATTTCAGAAATGCTGCTTAATTACCTCCACTGTTCCCTATGAAACTCACACGGACATTCCTATGAAAGTACATTTTTGAAATGCATTTTCTATATTAGATGTAAGTAGGCAGGAAGAGTTTCCTAAAAGCATTAAATATCTTTTATTTTTTCTTCTGTGATTTACTCAAACTCATAAGGACTCTACTGGTCAATAGATGTTTTTATTCTTAAATAGAGAATATTTCATTTCATGTAGTAGCCTTTTCAACTTACATTCTTCCCTCAGAAGTTCACATTTCCCTCTAGGTTGGTACAACTACCATGGAAAACAGTATGGATATTCCTCAGAAAACTACTAACAGAATTATCATATGATCCAGCAATCCCACTCCTGGGCATATACCCAGAGAAAACTATGATTCTAAAGGTACACGCACCCCCATGCTCACAGCAGCCGAGACACGGAAACACGCTAAAAGTCCAGCAACAGAGGAACAGATGGAGATGCGCTACATACAGACAGTGGAGGATTACGGAGTCACAAAAAGAAGGGAGCAAGGCCATTTGCAGCAACATAGATGCAATCAGAGATTACCGTACTAAAGTGAAGTCAGAAAAATAAAGCCAAATATTAGATGATATCACTTCTTTTTGGAATCTAAAATATGACACAAATGAACACCTAGGAAACAGAAATAGAATCATGGACACAGAGATCAGACTGCTGCTGCTGCTAAGTCGCTTCAGTCACGTCCGTCTCTGTGCGACCCCATAGACGGCAGCCCACCAGGCTCCCCCGTCCCTGGGATGCTCCAGGCAAGAACACTGGAGTGGGTTGCCATTTCCTTCTCCAATGCATGAAAGTGAAAAGTGGAAGTGAAGCCGCTCAGTTGTGTCTGACTCTTAGCAACCCCATGGACCGCAGCCTACCAGGCTCCTCCGTCCATGGGATTTTCCAGGCAAGAATAGTGGAGTGGGCTGCCATCGCCTTCTCCGAGAGAAGAGACTGGTGCTTGCCAAGGGGAAGGGGCTGAGGGAGGCATAGAGTGGGAGGTTGAGGCTAGTGGATGGAAGCTTTTATATACAGAATGGATAAACAAAAAAGCCCTACTGCATAGCACAGAGACCTATATTCAATAGCCTATGATTGAACCATAACAGAAAAGAATATTTAAAAAAGAATGTGTACACATATATATGTATAACTGAATCACTTTTCTAAACAGTAACACTATACTTCAAAAAGTTTATGATGGATTTCTCTACATCTCTTTAGAGATACTTGGGTAAAGAGACAAGGAAGCCACTTGCTTACATCTTTCATGATAAAGACCAAGACACACACGCTCCTCACAAGTACAACTAGCAGAATCATTTCTAGTGAACTCTGACATTCATATTGTTAACTAGGTAACTCCCGTGGCACAGAGAGGGTTTAAAAGCAAGCTAGGGCATGTGGGGCTAGAAACAGCCTACCTGCTTCCCGTCCAGCGTGCAGAGCCTCTTCACCACTCCTGAGTCCAGCTTAATGGCTTCGGTGATGTCTGTTAAGACCTGTTCGAAGGAGTGAGCAGTCTTCTTATTCAGGAGGATCCGCACAGCTTTTCTAGGCTTCACTCCGCTTCGAATCACAGTCACTAATTTGGGCTTGATGAAATCTTTACTTTCCTTTACTTCGCTCTTCACTGAGGAGGGAGGAGCCGAGCGGGTGGTCCCACCCTTGATGTTCACAGACCAGTTCGGATTCACATTTTTGGTGTAGTCCACTTTCCGAAATGGCTCATTTGATGCGCACACGTAACTCTCACCTAAAAAGAAAAAAAAATCAGGTTTATCAATGTAATTATTCCCACTGTAGCAGCATTCTCTATGAAGCACAAATGCTGTAAGTCCATTGAGTGACTCTTCAACTTAACAGGTTCAGCATTCTCCCCACAGCCCTTTCTTTTTCACAGCATCTTGTGTGATGCTATTCATAATGTGTGCGTGAGTGAAATGCACTGGACAAAGAAACTAAAGATCTGAGTTTCTTTCTGGTCACACGTCACGCTGCATAAAGCAGCTTGTGAGACCTCAGTTCCCTGATCAGGGATCAAACCCATGTCCTCAGCAGTGAAAGTGCAGAGTCCTAACCACTGGGCAACCAGGGACTTTCCTGCACTTTGCTTTTCAGCATCACTGTCTATAAAGGGAAGTTGTTGAACCAGGCGAATTCTAAGGTACTCCTTGCTTACACAAGGCCATTAACTAATTTTTAATGTCTCATTCTGGAAGAAATAACTATTACACAAGATAATATATTCACATAAAGAAGTAAAACTGTTTTCCTCCTCTTTCCAATTATGAATCTCAGCCCTCAAAGAAAAATTTCTACAAAATTCGCAGAGCTGACTAAATCATATTCAGTTATGATCATTTGGGGGCTTCCCTGGTGGCTCAGAGGATAAAGCAGCTGCCTGGAATGTGGAGACCCAGGTTCGATCCCTGGGTTGGGAAGATCCCCTGGAGAAGGAAATGGCAACCCACTCCAGTACTCTTGCCTGGAGAATCCCATGGAGGGAGGAGCCTGGTAGGCTACAGTCCATGGGGTCGCAAAGAGTCGGACACGACTGAGCAACTTCACTATGATCATTTACTCAATTAACAAAACTACAAAAATGAAGCTAGAGTTTTGTCAGCTCAAAGGAATATACCACAAGATTTGTTTTTCTTAATGGCAGATGAATTTAAAATAATTAGTTTAAATAGATACCCTTTTCAATGTCTACTTAAATGAGGAAGGATTATTAGTTAAAATGATGTATTCATTATTCATGTAGCCTTCGGCTTAATTTTTACCAAGTAGATATAATTGTATTAGTTTTCAATTGGTTAAACTGATCCAAATGTTGATTAATTTCAAGTTCCAAAATTATATATTGAAAAAAAAAAAAAATCACAATTTTTCTCTCAGGAAACTCAGAAGTTACCCAATTCTTTTAGTCTCAACTTTCTGGTATAAAAGATAAAAGGATTACCTGCTAAGATTTTCTCTAAAGTATCTTCCAACTCAAAAAGAATTCACTTTTTTTTCACATATGTAATATAATGCCCTCATATTAAATAGATGATACAAGCCTTAAATACTAAAAACAAAATAACCAAAATAAGTAGAGGGGAATTCTTGAGGAAAACCTATTAATGCAAATATTATTTTTAACTATTATCAGAATGTTTCGAAGTCTTATGGAGAACGCAAAGATTCCCAAAGGTATGTGAACAATTCGGTAACAGATGAGACACAAAAATATCGGAAAAGAGGAGCAGGGTCTTCTGTTTAAAGGTCCAACTGGGCCACTGCCCACAAAAAGTTCGGGAACCATCCTCGGGCGTCAATGCTACTTCTTCACCAATACTCTGAAATCTAGCCCAACCATCACCATTTAGAGATCTTCCATCTCTGTAGGTTTATCATTTTTCACAATGTGGGAAAACAGCATGTAATTCAAAAGTAAGTGTAAATTTAGTAAAATGGAACTATATATCACATACATGTATTCATGAGCTAAGATAAATCATTATAATCCTGCTTTAATTTTATAGAGAAAACCATTGTCACATTGAAAAACTTACTATTTTTACCTGTGATAAAGTTTAATTGCATGTTTGATCCAAAACATTAAGTTGGAAGATAAAAGAAGGAATCTCAGCAAGAAAAAGGGATTGTTCTTTTTTAAGGCCAGAGAAATCAGCTAGGGGAGAGTCTTTCCAAACATAGAAATGACAATGGCAAAACAAGCGCTAATTTAATATGTCAGATTACCCTGATCAAACTAGCCCCTGCAAAGCTGATATGTCAACCAGGAAAGCTGCCTTTTAAATTTTCCTTTTGCCTCTTTACACGAGTTCAGAATGCCAGAATGAAAACAGGTAAAGAAAGCACGTCTCTCAATTTTGTGTGTGGTTACTGATAAATTTTTACTTCCTTCCTCTCTCTTCCTTTCTTCACAATGTTTCTATTAGAAACTCGTGGATCAGTTCTATAATAAGTATGTAAAGTTCTGAACCTGGCCTGACTAATGCCTGCTGAACAGAGCTTCATCCTGTTCTGCACCCATGGCAGACACAACCGTTCATAGAGCACCCTTCTGTTTAGCCCAGACTTCCTCCTCACCATTCACATGGAGTGTCTGCTCACATAACAGGTGCCCCTCTGACAGCAAACCCACCTTGGCATCCTTGGCACTCAACATTTCAGCACAAAGTTTCAAGACGTGATTTTGAGGTCAGCCCTGAGTTTCTGTATTCTGGACACAGAAATCCCTATATACAGATGTCACACCTTGACAAGTAGCCACAGAGATGCCTCAACCAGCCACCCCTGGTTCCTCTCCATCAAACAATCTCCTGACTACAATTCTGTCATTTACACACAGATCTGCCTACAAGGAGAGAATATGTGGACAAAAGCACTTACACATTTTGGTTCCTAAGGCAGTGATAGTTCCTGCTATTAAACAATAAAACCTTACTCTTCGTTAGACACCAGGCAACTACAAGATTGAGTAGAAGCAATCCGTCTTTCAACAACCAGATTTATGCTTCTGTTTAAAATCTGTTACCCCCCTGCCAATGTGTCACTTCTCCCTTTTTCCCCATCCTGGTGAGGAACATCACTTCCTATTCAACTCCTCAGCCAGAGACCTAGATATCATCCCTCACGCTTACGGTTTTCCCTACAAACTATATTCTGGCATCAAATTCCATCTGCTTTATCTTCTAAATGTTTCTGTCTTAAAAAAAGATTTTGGACTTCCCTGGAGCTCCAGTGGTTAAGAATCTGCCCTGCAATGCAAGGGACACTGGTTCGATCCCTAGTCCAGGATGATCCCATACGCCACACGGCAACTAAGTCTGTGCGCCACAGATACTGAGCCAGCGCTCTGGAGCCCAAGGGCTGCAACCGCTGAGCCCGCTGCCTTAGAGCCCGCGCTCTGCAACGGGGGAGCCACCACAGTGAGAAGCCGTGCGTCACAGCTAGAGTAGCCCCTGCTACTCGCAACGAGGGAAAGCCTGCACACAGCAACCAAGACTCCTCACAACCAAAATAAATACCAAGAAAGGAGTTTACTGGAGCATCACTGCTGTACACTGTCGTACTAACCTTCTAAATATTCCGAATAACATCCCTCCTCTCTGCCCTCATCAGCACCTACTTCCCCCTGGGTCAGTGAAAGAGTCTTCTGTTTCCTACACATTCTCCAGAGAGAAAACAAGTTTTCCAAACGGCAGTGCACTTTATGCTAATGACACAGCTGACAAAGTATATCCTCAAGTAGTGAACCTTGGTATATGGATAAAATGCTACATTGTGAGAGAATTTTTTTTTCTTTTAAAGCACATATTTAATTAGGAAAGTAATAATGCAATATTGCCCAAATAAAATGTAATAAGCACATGCTCAATTATCATCCCTGGTAGCTCAGACAGTAAAGAGTCTACCCGCAGTGCGGGAGACACAGGTTCAATCCCTGGGTTGGGAGGATCCCCTGGAGTAGGAAATGGTAACCCACTCCAGTACTCTTGCCTGGAGAATCCCATGGACAGAAGAGCCTGGCGGGCTGCAGTCTACAGGGTTGCAAACAGTTGGACACGACTGAGCTTAGTTTCACTTTCATATTCCAGAGAAGAGGCATTAAGGATTTATGCCATAAGTTTATTTACAAACATATGTAGGATGCTGAGTTCAAAGGTTTGATCCTTTTAAATTAAGAGATTCCACCTCTTAATATGCTCCTCTTCCTATCTGTCTCATTGATTATTTTTTAAGTGGTTGATGTCTTACTATTAAGAAAGGTACAGCAAATCCAAACCCAAAGAACCAAGTCATCATAGCTAGAAATCTCCACTTGCTTTCCACTGAAAGTGATATATTCTTCCCTGGACCCTCCTCATAGGGGCTCCTATGGACCACAGAGGATGCGAACCTCTGGACGCTCTGTCCCAGCACACCGCTGCTGGAAGCTCTGCGAAAGATGCAGAGACTGAAGGCAGAAGAAAGGGCGGCTGCAAACCGGGCGCTTCTTTCCTCATGACCTTGTTCCCCTAACTTGTCAGAGCATCTTTTAAACTTTTACCAAGACACATTACACACTCACCAAAACAAGGAATAAACATCTCATTTAAAATGAAAGTTATAAATGTGTTATGTATATACCTAAATATCATACATGGATATATCAAAGCTAAAGCCATCCCTGAGGATGGTGAGAATCGATCTGGCAGTCACAGCTAGATCTCAGGGTATGGTCTGAGATGGGCCAACCTGTGCTCCTCTGCGGGCATCACTTCCCAGAACATCTCTATCAAATGAGGCCACCCCGAGGTGACAGAGACACAAACAAGGTCACTCAGTGACGGCCACTTCTTCACCAACTTAGCTTTTCCCTCAGTCGTCTGCCCCGAGTATAACATTTAGTAAGACACTGAGTCACAGAATCGCCCTTCTTCTGACAACACCCAATCCAGAAGGAGTCCCTGCTGCCTTAGAACCTTCCTGAAATTATCCACCTAAAGCCCAACTTCTGCGGCAGCTGTCACGCCTCCTCCTGCGTTGCCCTGAGGCGTCCTGTGGGGTCCACTCCTGCTTGCTGCCATGAGTGGGAAACTCAACCTGCTCAACTCTGGGTGTGCTCTCGGTGGTCTTTATCTGAAGAGAGCTGAGACACGTACACACGCTCAGACATATTTACAGTCTGTCTCTAACAACAGTTCTTTGACCATAACACACTGGTGGGAAACCATGTTATAAATTATGATCACAAAAATACTATGTAGAAGAGGATTTGTATACAAAGAACAAACCAGTGGTCATCAGAGGGGAGAGGAGTTGGGAAAGTGGCAAAATAGGTGAAGAGGATTAACAGTTACAAATGACCAGTTAGAAAGTAAGTCACAAGACTGTGAGATACACCACAAGGAACAAAACCAACATTTTACAATAATATTGCATGGTGTGTAATCTGTAAAAGCTTTCAACCACTAAGCTATATGCCTGAAACTAATATTGTTAGTCGCCTATACCTCAATGAGCCTTTTTTTTTTAAAGGATTTGTTTTCCGTGTAGAAGGATGGATAGAAGCAGGAGGTGGTTTACACGTCACGCACAGCGCGGGACAGAAAGATGTCCGACTTCTGCCTCTCTCCAGAGGCATGGCTGCGGCTTCTTGCCACTGACGTCTGTTCAGAGATGCTTCCTATAACTTTACACCAAGCAGGCTGACAGACCGACCGTCACCAGCTGTGTAATGTAACCTGGGTACCTGTTAACCGTTAACTTTCATCCTTACTGAACCAAATGAACTGCCTCCTCTTTAAGAGGCAAGAAGCTAGGAAGTTCCCAAACTCTTCCTCTCTGAACACCTCCATCTCTTACAGACATGCTTGTCTACGCCAATTCTCTCGCCTCCTCTCCCGTCTCGGTGACAAGGGCACTCTCCTCCCATTTAACGTCACGCACGCCCCTTGCCAGCATCTGGATCCTTCCTGCCCCTCATGCTGAGTTTTCAGGTCAGGCACATTCTGCTTTGTTCACACAGGATTATACACAAGTGTCTGCGACCTTACCACACACAGATCCTCCCCTCTTGGTTCCCCGTCCCCCTCTACCTGATGCGCTTTGGGTTCCATTCACTCCCTGCTGGCTCAGACGGTAAAGAATCTGCCTGCAATGCGGGAGACCTGGGTTCGATCCCTGGGTTGAAAACATCTCCTGGAGAAGGGCATGGCAACCCACTCCAGTATTCTGGCCTGCAGAATCCCATGGACAGAGGAGCCTGGTGGGCTACAGTCCATGGGGTTGCAAAGAGTTGGGCATCACTGAGCCACCAACACACAGAGTGCCCAGCTGGACAGTCCTCATCTGCCTTCCCCCCTTCCTCACCCACATTTTGCTCGTAAGCCCCTGCATCACCTCTGCTTCCTGCACCCCCCCGGCTGACATGCCCTAACCCCAAGCATGTCTCTCCTGCCACAAGCAAAGTACATATTGTAATGTCGCTTGATGTCTTCTGAGGGCGCTGGACACCAGTCACGAGTTGTCTCCTGAAAATCCTTTTTTTCCTCAGCTTCCACGATCTAATTTCTTCCGGCTTACCTCGCTTCTTTGGTGCTCCTCCTTGGTCTGTTTGTCAGAATTCCCTTCCCACCCTCCATCCACCCCATCCTCCTCAGACCCTGTGAGCTGCTGCATCCACCCCTGCAAATGGCTTCATCAACCACCTGGACGCTGAGGACACCTGCAGTCCAGCCCTCTCGAGTTCAAGCCAGTTACAAACCATCTCTACCAGGTAAGTGTGGTTATATCTAACGCCACGTCTGAAGCTAGCTTCACTCCTCAGCACTGCTGCTTGAGTTCAAATGCTTCGCTTCTGGAATTCACCAGCCTAACACAACACCACTTACACAGTCACCCAGGCAAAAACCCAGACTCCTGCCTCTCTTCTCTCTTTGCCTACATTCAGCAGAACTGGCCAAACTCTTGACAGTGGCCTGAGCATCCCGGGAGCCCCCCCCTTCAACCCTGCCCTCTCTCGGGTCTCCCCGGATTAGAGGAGTCAGTGGCAGGCCTCAGCAGCTCACCCCCCACAGGGCTGTCACAGCAAGCTTCTCTTAAAAATATAGATCTGATGTCTTCTGCCTGCATGCTGCCATTAGAACAAAGGCTCAGCTGCCCAGCTTATCACACACTTCCATTCACCCCCGCCACTTCCGCCCAGGTTCCCAAGGTACCATCACACCAGATGCATGCACTTTCCTCCCAAACTCACCACACCCTCTTTTCTCATTCTCACTCTTATGCTTGAAATAGCCTTCCTCTTCCTCACCTTTTTTTTTTTTACTGACTAGTCAAGATTCATCACCCCTGGCAAGGAGATAAAGCAATAGGAATATTGATATATTGTTCGAACTTCATGTACTTTAAACTGGTTCAATCACTGAAGAAAAACGGGGGGGGGGGGGCATTACCTAGTGATAGGTAAGCTGACAATGTATACACATCATACAGGTTTCCACCCCAGGAAAATTCCCTGAAGAAACTGGTGTATGTGGTGGCCATTAAAAAGAATGCATTTGAATCAGTTCTAATGAGGTGGATGAAACTGGAGCCTATTATACAGAGTGAAGTAACTCAGAAAGAAAAACACCAATACAGTATACTAACGCATATATATGGAATTTAGTAAGATGGTAACGATAACCCTATATGCAAGACAGCAAAAGAGACAGAGATGTAAAGAACAGACTTTTGGACTCTGTGGGAGAAAGCAAGGGTGGGATGATTTGAGAGAATAGCATTGAATCATGTATATTACCATATTGTGAAACAGATCGCCAGTCCAGGTTCAATGCATGAGTCAGGGTGCTCAGGGCTGGTGCACTGGGATGACCCTGAGGGATGGGATGGGGAGGGAGGTGGGAGGGGGTTTAGGACGGGGAACACATGTGCACCCATGGCTGATTCATGTCAATGTATGGCAAAACCACTACAATACTGTAAAGTAATTAGCCTCCAATTAAAATAATTAAAAAAAGAAACCAGTGTATATGGGCACCAGAGTTTACACACACACACACGTGTTTACAGAAGTGTTGCTCAGTAGTCAAAGATGACAATCAACCCACATGTCCAGCAAGAGAATAGACAGTGGTGCGATCATATAATGTATTGCTATACAGTGATGAAATGAACAAGCTACATGCAACAATTTGGATGAATTTTACAAATAGTGAGCAAAAGATGAAAAAAGAATAGAATGCAGTAGGATTTCTTTAAACTCAAAACAAATAAAACTGAACTATACCGATTAGAGGTGCCCTCATCAGCGGTAAAAGCACAAAGAAAAGCAGAGGTCGGACTACTGTGACTAGGAAGGGGCTAGGAAGGGACACAGGGAGCGCTTCTCAGACGCTGGCAACATCCTACTGCTTTTTCTTTCCATGCCATGCATCTTGCAGGGTCTTAGTTTCCTAAGGAGGGACTGAGCCAGGGCCCCGGCAGTGCAGGCACAGAGTCCTGTTCACTAGACAGCCAGGGGACTCCCACTACTCTATTTCTTGATAGTCACAAAGGTGTTCACTTCAAAATAACTCACTGGGTATACATATACGTTTTATGAATTTTCTATAGGTAAGTTTCAAACTTTTTAAAATTATGTTGCTCTTAGTGTATTTACTGTATCTGGAGTCTACAGTGTGCTAACCTCTCATAATCATTTATTCTTTATCTGTCTCTTCTGCTGGTCCTCAGGGGAGGATTTCTTTTGTGTGTGATGGTTTTATTGTAGAACCCAGATGCCCGGGCCTCATCACAGTTCATCTGAACCAGAAACACTGGAACGTGTGACCAGAGTATGTGAGAAAGGCTTCCTAAATTTCACAGTTGACGTTGAACACAATCTGGTTACAAGCCACTGCCCAGACTGGAAGCTCCCTGAAAACACCAGCACCCCCATCTTCATGTTCCCCACACCTAGCCCAGCACCTGGTACATAGGAGGCGCCCAAAACACGTTTGTCAAAGTCATAACAAAGACACGTATTTCCAGAGCAAACCTGCACACCTCACGGTTTGGATTTACATTGCTCCTGGGTTAAAAATTGCATAGTGTAGGTGTCGACATTGAATGACCGTGAAAGGCCCGGACCAGGTTCCTGATGGACGTCACGTGTGGTCCGAGACACTCTCAGGTCACGAAAGCCCCTCAGAGGGCAACCTACGGCACAGAGGAAGACAAGCAGGCTGGGAGGGCTGCCTAGTACCTACCGAAATGTTTTCATTTCAGACCATGACACGTTTTCACTCCAATAAATGTAAGTGAAAGTGTTAGTTGCTCAGAAATGTCTGACTCTTTGCAACCCTGTGGACTATAGCCCACCAGACTCCTCTGTCCATGGAATGCTCCAGGCAAGAACACTGCAGGGGTTGCCACTTCCTTCTCCAGGGGATCCTCCCAACACAGGGATCGAGCCTGGGTCTCCTGCAGGTTCTCTTCATCATTTGAACCATCAGGGAGGCCCCCGATAAATGTGTCTTTCAATCAATGAAACACGTGCATGTGTTTTTGTGTGAATTATACATGAAATATATTTTAATAGCTAAATTACAGTAACTCCCCAACATTTAAAACGTCAACTTACTGTTGTCTGTTGTTTACTAAGTCGGGTCTGACTCCTTTGCAACCCCATGGACTGTGGCCCACCAGGCTCCTCTGTCCAGGGATCTCCCAGGCAAGAATACTGGAGTGGGTTGCCAGTTCCCTCTCCAGGGGATCTTCCCGATCCAGGGATCAAACCCATGCCTCCTGCATTGGCAAGAAGATTCTTTACCACTGAGCCACTTACTGTTACAAACTGTAAACAGCTAAATGCAAATTCACAGTTGGAAGTTCCATAGCACTATGTTTTAGCCCTACCGGTTACTATGAAAGTCTCCTATCCACCTCTGTTAAAATATTTACATTAACTGTCTAACAGCATTAATTAGCTATATTTACAAACTATTTGACATTCATGGCAGAAACTCAGGTACACAAAACTTGGACACTGAGACTATACCTAACTCTGGGAGCAGAAGCAAGCAATGAACTTCAGGATGAAAAAGAAAACCTTGTTTACAAGTCTAAAGTGCAAGGACTCATCAAGCTTAAAGAACCCCCCGCCCCCGCCCACACACACAGATTTAAATATGGTAACAAAGAAGAGGAAAGAAAAAAATACTATGGCTGACACTTTAGATCCAATATCACCAAAAAAATCCTAGAAACCTAAATTCTTTCCCAACTTCCAAACTTGAAAAAAAAAAATTACATAAAGGAATGTAACCAAGAAAAATAAACTTGGGCATGTTGCATCTATAAGATGATTCGATGTCCTTAATCAAGTACATTTGTGAGACTATCCTACCGGGTGGGTACTAAAGTGAATGCTGTGCTTAGCTGCTCAGTCCTGTCTTAACTCTTTGCGACCCTCTAGGCTCCTCTGTCCATGTGGATTCTCCAGGCAAGAATACTGGAGTGGATTGCCATGCCCTCCTCAGAAATAATGTCAGTATCTCTATCTAAACCACACCAAAGACAAGTTCCCACACCCAGCTGGTTAAGAAAAATACAGAGTAAGGAAAAGTTAGACGGACTTGCTACCCTGTCACGGAAAACAGCTTAAATGGGTTTTCTACCCAAACCATACAACATCCAGAATTTAAACTTACGTGAACCGGAAGTGACACAAAATTCACGGCTCTCACCCGGATGCTGGACCATTGCGGCCACCTTCACAAAATGAATATGAGTCTTTCCTGCAGGGCAGGGCTGAGGACGCAAAATGAGATCTTTCACCTCCAAGACCAGCGCGCCTCAGCACATTGAAGGCGAACAGCTGCAGACAACCTCCCGAAATGACTTCCAGGGGCACAGCCTGTGTGCCCTCCACTGCAGAAGCGGTGGAAAAGCTAGGCCGAACAGCACAACATCTAGGAGGAAGCAGGTCCACAACCCCACGCTTCGGCATTGAAATTTGGGCGAAGTTAACACAAGACCAACGAAATCATGTTAAAGTAAAAACAAAAATGCTACACACTAACCAAAAAGCCTTAAAGCTGGGGAGACTAAAAAAAAAAGTCTAATCTCCACAAACAGTCAGACATAACTTGGCAACTCAACAACAACAATCTCCCGGTAGGATGGAACCCACAGATCAAATCCACTATCTGTCTTCTTGCTACTCAAACCTGAGCCAACCATATCCCACAATCCACAAGCATCCATCATGGCAATTTTAATTCTGTACTTATTTATCTTGGCCAAGTTCCATGGCTTCAGTTCAGTTCAGTTCAGTCGCTCAGTCGTGTCCGACTCTTTGCGGCCCCATGAATCGCAGCACGCCAGGCCTCCCTGTCCATCACCAACTCCCGGAGTTCACTCAGACTCACATCCATGGAGTCAGTGATGCCATCCAGCCATCTCATCCTCTGTCGTCCCCTTCTCCTCCTGCCCCCAATCCCTCCCAGCATCAAAGTCTTTTCCAATGAGTCAACTCTTCGCATGAGGTGGCCAAAGTACTCGAGTTTCAGCTTTAGCATCATTCCTTCCAAAGAAACCCCAGGGTTGATCTCCTTCAGAATGGACTGGTTGGATCTCCTTGCTTGATCTCAATTCACTGACCAGGGACTGAACTCCGGTCATGGCAGTGAAAGCCCAGAACCCTAACAACTAGGCCACCAGGGAACTCCCAGTTCTGTACTTAAACCATAAGACTTAAAATGCTTACACCATCCTATCTGGGACAGCTGAATGTCTATTTCTAAACCAAGCGCAGTTAGGCCACTCTGTGCAAACAGCCTCCACACTTTTGGCATCTGTTGTGCAATTCTGCTAGGAGGTAAAGAGGAGGAAGAGGACTTACTCTACATATAAGACATTTGCACAGACAGTTAAGGCCAGAGGACACAGTTTTACTCTGTGAGAATGAAGGTTCATTAGTGGTACAAAACAGACTCATCACACAGCATTCTGAAACTCAGCACACCAAGCCTGATCAGTGTTCAGCACCATGATCACACTGGGAATAACAATTTAGTTTAAGCAAATAGTATCTGGAGCTTTATGCCGCTATTTTGCATTTTTATTGGTTATAGAGTTTTGTTGGTTTTTAGGTTATCAATTTGTTTGTCTAGTTGTACTGGTGTCTAAGACCTATATGCACAGGTACATCTACCTTAATAAATATTTAAGTGACAGTGTGTTTAAAATAACTAAGGCATTGCTGGGTTTCTGCAACTTGGCTGCCAGGTTTTTACATTGTTTTTCAATTTTAATTATCCCAACACTGCAAGAAGTTTGAGAAATGCTGCAGTTTTAAGGATACTGAGAAAGAGATCTTCAAACCAAAATGTGCCCATCTAGGGGACCTCCCTGGAGTCCCAGTGGTTAAAAATCCACCTTCCAATGCAGGGGACATGGGTTCAATCCCTGGTTAGGGAATTAAGATCCCACATGCCGTGGGATAGCTAAGCTCATGTATCACAACTACTGAGTCCATGTGTCACAACTAGATAGAAGTCTGCATGCCACAACTAGGAGCCATGCTGTCAAAACAGAAAGAGAAAAACTTTTTGCCCATCTAACTTTATCTGTAAGTGAACTGGGGCATAATGGACACAGGGTCAGTCCTGCAATTGGCTCTTCATCTGAATAGAGGTAAACCATCCTCGACAGAGTTTCCCCAGTCCACCTTTAGATTTCACTACTCGTCTTAGAGGAAGACTTGGCTCCAATTTTCAGCAAGAGATTGATAGTGAGAACAGCTCAAAAAAATTCAGTCAAGTGGTTAAAAGATAAAGAAACCAGATGTTGTTAAAAAAAAAAAAAAGTGGTTACATTTGGGGGATGGGCAGAAAGGGGAAATGGTAGAGGAAGCACGACTACTGTCATAAGATGCGTGAAGCGCTGCCATTCAGTCCCATCTGAAGACTGATGGCTCCAAAGGGTGGCTCTAGAATCACAGGGGGAAGTTACAAGGACACACACTTTTGCTTGAGATGCTGAGGAGCACCCCCATTAAGCAAAGAGCCAGAGCATGCCAGAATTCTGCTAGTGTTTCACATACACGGTTTATGAGAAACTTTCTAGCTATCGGCCTTAATCACTAAACTAAAAAGAGAACGAGTTTACATCAGGCTGTTTCTCAAGCTGTTTCGTTCTCCAAGGCTTGATGAAGAACACAACCAGTAGCAAGTTTCCATAACTCCCTTTTTCTTTTCCTGATTCCTTAACAGATGAGATAAAAAACTGTTAAGTAAAGAAACAGAAATAATGAGCAAGGATACTGGGGAAGAGAGCATCCAATACTGTTTTTCAGAAACAATTACACTGTTAATACACAAAAATTAACAAGGACATCACCCGTGGCTCAGTGGTAAAGAATCTACCTGCAATGCCGGAGACACCAGTTCAACCCCAGAGTCAGGAAGATCCCCTGGAGAAGGAAATGGCAACCCGCTCTAGCATTCTTGCCTGGGAAATCCCATGGACAGAGGAGCCTGGCAGGCTACAGTTCATGGGGTCAAAAAGAATCAAGCACAATCCAGTGACTCAGTTCAGTTCAGCTGCTCAGTTGTGTCCGACTCTTTGCGACCCCATGGACTGCAGCATGCCAGGCTTCTCTGTCCGTCACCAACTCCCGGAGTTGACTCAAACTCATATCCACTGAGTTAGTGATGCCATCCAACCATCTCATCCTCTATTGTTCCCTTCTCCTCCCGTGTTCACTCTTTCCCAGCATCAGGGTCTTTTCCAGTGAGTCAACTCCTTGCATCAGGTGGCCAAAGTATTGGAGTTTCAGCTTCAACATCAATACTTCCAACGAACACCCAGGACTGATCTCTTTTAGGATGGACTGGTTGGATTTCCTTGCACTCCAAGGGACTCTCAAGAGTCTTCTCCAAAACCACAGTTCAAAAGCATCAATTCGTCTGTACTCAGCTTTCTTTATAGTCTAACTATCACACCCATACATGACTACTGGGAAAACCCAATCTTTGACTAGATGGGCCTTTGTTGGCAAAGTAATGTCTCTACTTTTTAATATGCTGTCTAGATTCGTCATAACTTTCCTTCCAAGGAGTAAGTGTCTTTTAATTTCATGGCTGCAGTCACCATCTGCAGTGATTCTGGAGCCCAAAATAATAAAGTCTGTCACTGTTTCCACTGTTTTCCCATCTATTTGCCATGAAGTAATGGGACAAGATGTCACAACCTGAGTTTTCTGAATGTTGAGCTTTAAGCCAACTTTTTCACTCTCCTCTTTCACTTTCATCAAGAGGCTCTTTAGTTCTTCTTCGCTTTCTGCCATAAGAATGGTGTCATCTGCATATCTGAGGTTAATGATATTTCTCCCAGGAATCTTGATTCCAGCTTGTGCTTCATCTAGCCCAGCGTTTCTCACGATGTATTCTGCATAGCAGTTAAAATAAGCAGGGTGACAATATACAGCTTTGATGTACTCCTTTCCCAATTTGGAACCAGTCTGTTGTTCCATGTCCAGTTCTAACTGTTGCTTCCTGACCCACATACAGATTTCTCAAGAGGCAGGTCAGATGGTTTGGTATCCCCATCTCTTTCAGAATTTTCCATAGTTTGTGGTGATCCACACAAAGGCTTTAGCATAGCCAATAAAGCAGAAATAGATATTTTTCTGGAACTCTCTTGCCTTTTTTGATAATCCAATGGATGTTGGCAATCTGATCTCTGGTTCCTCTGCCTTTTCTAACACCAGCTTGAACATCTGGAAGTTCACAGTTCATGTACTGTTGAAGCCTAGCTTGAAGAATTTTGAGCATTACTTTACTAGCATGTGAGATGAGCACAACTGTGTGGCAGTTTCAGCATTCTTTGGCATTGCCTTTCTTTGGGACTGGAATGAAAACTGACTTTTTCTGGTCCTGTGGCCACTGCTGAGTTTTCCAAATTTTCTGGCATATTGAGTACAGCACTTTCACAGCATCATTTTTTAGGATTTGAAATAGCTCAACTGGAATTCCATCTCCTCCTAGCTATGTTGATAGTGATGCTCTTCCTAAGGCCCACTTGACTTCACATTCCAGGATATCTGGATCTAGGTAAGTGATCATACCATTGTGACAATCTAAGTTGTGAAGATTGTTTTTGTATACTTTTTCTGTGTATGCTTGCCACATCTTAATATTTTCTGCTTCTGTTAGGTCTATATAATTATGTCCTTTATCGTACCCATCGTTGCATGAAATGTTCCCTTGGTATCTCTAATTTTCTTGAAAGGATCTCTAGTCTTTCCCATTCTGTTGTTTTCCTCTATTTCTTTGCACTGATCACTGAGGAAGGCCTTCTTATTTCTCATCTTGCTATTCTTTGGAAGTCTGCATTCAAAAGGGTATATCTTTCCTTTTCTCCTTTGCTTTTCACTTCTCTTCTTTTCACAGCTATTTTTCAGGCCTTCTCAGACAGCCATTTGCTTTTTTGCATTTCTTTTTCTTGGAGATGGTTTTGATCCCTGTCTCCTGTATAATGTCATGAACCTCCATCCATAGTTCTTCAGGCACTCTGTCTATCAGATCTAATCCCTTGAATCTATTTCTCACTTCCACTGTATAATCATAAGGGATTTGATTTAGGTCCTACCTGAATGGTCTAGTGGTTTTCCCTACTTTCTTCAATTTAAGTCTGAATTTGGCAATAAGGAGTTCATGATCTGAGCCACAGTCAGCTCCCAGTCTTGTTTTTGCTGACTGTATAGAGCTTCTCCATCTTTGGCTGCAAAGAATATAATCAATCTGATTTCGGTGTTGACCGTCTGGTGATATCCATGTGTAGGTATTCTCTTGTGTAGTTGGAAGAGGGTGTCTGCTACGACCAGTGCGTTCTCCTGGCAAAACTCCATTAGCCTTTGCCCTGCCTCATTCCGTACTCTAAGGCAAAATTTGCCTGTTGCTCCAGGTGTTTCCTGACTTCCTACTTTTGCATTCCAGTCCCCTATAATGAAAAGGGCATCTTTTTTGGATGTTAGTTCTAGAAGGTCTTGTAGGTCTTCATAGAACTGTTCAACTTCAGCTTCTTCAGCATTACTGGTTGGGGTATAGACTTGGATTACTGATGTTGATATTGATAGTGATATTGATACTGCTACACTGATACTGATAGTGATATTGAATGGTTTGCCTTGGAAACAGAGATCATTCTGTCGTTTTTGAGATTGCATCCGAGTACTGGATTTTGGACCTTTTGTTGACTATGATGGCTTCTCCATTGCTTCTAAGGGATTCTTGCCCACAGTAGATATAATGTTCATCTGCGTGAAATTCTCCCATTCCAGTCAGTTTTCGTTTTCTGATTCCTAAAATGTCGATGTTCACTCTTGCCATCTCCTGTTTGATCACTTCCAATTTGCCTTGATTCGTGGACCTAACATTCCAGGTTTCTATGCAATAGTGGATGTGACTGGTCATAGAAGCAAAGCCAGATGCTGGAAAGAGCAACTCAGTGACTAAACAACAAAAAATTAACAAAGTAATCTGAAATTTGTAAAACACATACAGTGAAGGAAGAAATAAATCAATGAGAACTTTAAAACTTCTATTGTGATATATTTTGGTTGCTACTGATTGTAACTTAACCAATGCATAAACAAAAAACATAGTAGGTCACAACTAAAGATTATTTATGTTGAGATGTTAATGAATGTTATAATCAAAAGTACCAAAGTTGATCTCACAAATCAATATTTTCCCATTCCTTCAGTGTCAAAGGTAGTAGCTTCTGATAGATTACAATATGGCCAGTCTAGTGGTTTAGGCTGCAGGAGATATGGCAAACAGGATCAAATAGCCCGAATTAGAATGGAAATTACTGCATGCTCTAATGAATAAAAGAATGAAATGCATTAGATGCTCAGTCATGTCCAACTCTTTGCAACCCCATGGACTATAACCCACTAGGCTCCTCTGCCCATGGAATTCTCCAAGCAAGAATACTGGAGTAGGTTGTCATTTCCTTCTCCAGGGGATCTTCCTGACCCAGGGATTGAACCCAGGTCTCCTGCATTGCAGGCAGATTCTTTACCATCTGAGCCACCAGGGAAGTCCCAACACATAGAATTTTAAAACTATAGTACAATGCACATCATATCTAAACTACATATGAAATAAATTCTCTAAATACAATGCTTAAAATAAAAATATGAAAAGATGAACAAAACTAAGTCTTTGTTATGTCAGAGAACTAACTCAAAGCAGATGCTGAAAATCGTAGGGGCCTTAGAAGAGTCCTGGGATTTAACACACACATTCAAAATAAAGGTATAAAAATTTGACTATGAAAGATTTCCAGAGAGAAAAAACAAGTCAGGCATCTCAGACACTAGTGAAATTGACAAGTTGTTAACATATAAATATACTGCATCCCTTTTTCTTGAATAAAATCTTATTTCAAAACTGAGACAAGAGACAAGGAATATTTGCCAGTGACATGAACTAAGTCCACCTCTGCAAATCTAGCCAACTGTTCAGCCGGTTGTCTTAACCAAGAAAGAATTTTTAAACACCAATACCCAATTATTCCCACCTGTCAAAAGTATCTTCTATATGGCACAAAGGTAAAACAAATGAAACGTCATGTGCCAGAAGTATTTATTGATAGGACAAAGGAATGATCGAGATGACCATGGTCCCAAGCCCCAGTGGGTTTGTAATTTCCTCTTTCCTAAGTACATTTTATGGAGAAGAACCTCCTAGACGTTACTGGAGATTCTAAGAACTCCATCTGAACCTGGGTAACCACACTCAAACACAAAACCTGGCCAATTTTTAAAGAGAGACATGGAGGCAGACAGATCATTTCTCTTTCCCACTTCCAGAAGCATTTCTCAAGATCACTGAACTTTAAGCAGGAAGACTTCTTAGCAATGACTAACCTTCCTCATTTTGCAGATGAAGACGCTGAAGCCAAGCAAGGCCCCCTGCAGAATTTGAATGCACAGACCTTACGGTGCAGGTGTACAGGTCAATATAGGGTTCATTTTAGGAACTATACACAAAACATCCTAAAACAGTCTTTACATCTACAAGTGACTGATAAATTACTGCACTCTCCCTCCCCCCACCCCCCATACAAATGACTGGTGGGTCTGGCTGCAGCAGTGATGCAGCTCTAGATTGCTGATACCTAACCTATGTAAACTTCAGGGGTCAGAAGGGACCCCATCTCACAGGTGGTAGACCATGCAGTTAAAGAATTCCGATGTTCAAAGGCCAAGGAGGAAGAACCCAGGTTCCAGCCCACCTCTTCTGACTGGTGTAAGGGGAGAATTTCTCTCTCCTCTGACTTCAACCTCCCTACAAAATGAGTAAGACAGTGCAGCCACATGCCACGAGGATAACGGGTGAAATAAACACACAGAGTATCTCACACAATACCTGCATCTCACACAATGACTGCATGTAAAACATCTGAAAGAACTGTAGTTATCTTAAGAAAAGGATCCCTCATCCTCAGGGTAATGGTTTACTTTATCAATAGAAGAGAGAAAAAAACAGAAGTGGTAGGAGCAGAGGCTGGTGGGGATGAGAAGCAGAGACCTAGCCAGGCAGTACAGATGCTCAGAAGTTCCCTGACCTCTCTATGATGAAGAAAGCAGTGGGATAATCACTGCTTAAGGATTCTAGTTCCCTTTACTTTATATCACAGGGCCATAAAAACATCCATTTCCATAGTTTAAAACCTCATGAAATAGTGATCTTCTCTTAATTACCAGCGTATCACTGAGTCAGAGCTCATCTCACAAATGTTCTCCCAAGTATTTCCTTTCATCTTAAAATTCATTCTAGAATTCTTTATGCTTCAAATGAAAATTTCTCTTCCCTTTGCCCCTGGAAAGAGCTTCCTATGAAGCTGCATTATAGCAGACCTGAATTCCCCTGTTTTGAGGAAATGAGATGAAGAAAAAAGAAAATCAGATTTATAGAAGCAAGTACTGCAGAAGAGTACATTGTCTGCACCATTATGAGTCAGCAGGGCATCTCTGATTCATTGGAAATACAAGCCAATTTTCCAAAATACACATTTTCACAAATATACAGGAACAACCTTATTCAAACTTAATTCATAGTTTGAATTCTCTCCTGACAATCAAGAGACTTAGAGGGGAAGTCATTTTCTGGGCTATTTATTGCAGTGCTTCTCTTGGCACATGGGTCTGTTGGTCCGGCACAGCATGTGGGATCTTCCTGGACCAGGGATGGAACCCGTGTCTCCCGAACGGCAGGTGGATTCTTTACCACTGAGCCACCGGTGAAGCCCCTTCTAGAATGTGAGCACCATGAGGGGAAAAAACTGCACCCCTAACACCTTGAAAAACAACTATCTTCTCAATCAACAACACTTTGAGACCAATGGCCCTGAGATGTGGGAAGAGTTCACAGAAAGATGATATTTGAAGAGGGTCTGGAAGGAGATAGGAGTCTCCCAGGTAGAGAAGGTTTTGCAGAGTGAAGATCCAATGTTAACTATTATGTCCACTCATCATCCTTGCTGTCTATAAATGTGCCCTGCTTTTCACCATGTGCAGATATCTTACAGGGGATTCTCAGGTCGCTCAGTGGTAAAGAATGTGCCTGCCAATGCAGGAGATGCAAAAGATGCGGGTTTGATCTCTAGGTTGGGATCATCTCTGGCAACATTCCAGTATTCTCGCCTGGAAAATCCCATGGTCAGAGGACCCTGGAGGGCTACAGTTCATGGAGTCACAGAGTGGGACATGACTGAGCAAGCACGCACACACACAGATGTCTTGTACCTCATGGGTTTATGTTGCTTTCACTATAACAAGTTCCAAGAGCTCAGGTTCTATTATTAGTATAAAAGTCTACCTTTCAAGGAGGATAAAACCTATAATGTGAGTTCTTATGGGAGACTCATTTTTACTCAAAAGTAACTGTCACTATATTTTGATCCAACACCTTCAAGGAGATTGAATAACCAAAGAGACTGAATAACCAGAGATTCAATAAACTAGGCACAGTAGGAAAACCTCAGAAGTTTCAAATATTTGATTTCTTTTAGAACTTAATTTTTCTCAAATTCAAGCTAATTTAAGATGGCTTAATAGAAGAGGTTTATTCATTGTTGACTGAGGGGGGAAAGGTATAAATGATATAAAGTGACACATTACTTTGTAATGAAAGCAGCAGATATAGGCAACTATTTAGGCTCCTTGTAAACAATTTATCAGAGCCACATGCCCACTCTTTGTTGTGTAGGCATTTGCTGCCTTGCCAATTCTTTGGAAGATAGTTTCTGGGTAAGGGAAGGCACCCCAGACCATCACACAATAAACCACTTAGGCAGGGGAAGGGTATATAGTTTAGACCAGACGGGATCTAGCTTAGGGGATGTGCCAACCTTTCATTCTACAGGACACTGAGGCCGTGAATGGAGGTGAATTTTTTTTTCAGATTCACAGTCAGCAGAACCTAAGGACATCAACTTGGTCATGCATTCTTTCCACTGTCCTTGGGCATCTGTCTTTGGAACATCAAAATAATTATAGCTCAAGCTCTGAGAAACAGAACACTCAAGAAATAACACAGACCAAGAGTTCTGAGAACCTGGGAACGTGTAAGCCGGACATCCTCAGGTATTTATCAGAGCTGTGACACGGTTGGCTAGCTCATGGCTTCAGACAGTTCAACCTGTGTTTCCCAACACTGACTACTATGACTCACAGTCCTTTGAGAGACGGTCCCTATCCAGTTATATGGACTAAATAAGATTATAGGGATGCACGGCACCAACTCGTTGAAATTAATGCAGCAAGGGGAGTTAAACCATTAGGCTGGGCTTCCCTGATAGTTTAGTTGGTAAAGAATCTGCCTGCAATGCAGGAGACCCCAGTTCAATTCTTGGGTTGGGAAGATCTGCTGGAGAAGGGATAGGCTACCCACTCCAGTCTTCTTGGGCTTCCCTTGTGGCTCAGCTGGTAAAGAATCCGCCCACAATGTGGGAGACCTGGGTTTGATCCCTGGGTTGGGAAGATCCCCTGGAGAAGGAAATGGCTACCCACTCTAGTATTTTGGCCTAGAGAATTCCATGGACTGAATGGTCCATGGGGTCGCAAAGAGTCGGACACGACTGAGTGACTTTCACTTTCAAGGTGCCTGCTGGTTAGTACAGCACAGGAAGACCAGCCTACACCTGAACAGGTTTTAGTCTCCAGAGGATTTCAAGGGCAGAAGAAAAAAATCTGGGCCATGCAAATTTCTTTTGTCATCTGAGTTCAGTGAGCTTGAGGCTCTGAATGAGCGTTCATGCCCAGCTATCTTGAGTCATCATTTTCTATTCTTCACAGCAAATATTTTAGAAAAAAAGCATTTTAGCAAAAACAGTATCTCCTAAACTACAAATTTCACAGAATGGAAGAGGCAGAGGAGAGAACACCTAAACATAATGGTGTAAAAACATACTATCAGAAAATCTTTATTAAAAATGATGAACTAAGATGAAATAGTCAGTTTTGACGACATAAGTGATACTGATGCAAGTAACTTCACAGACAGCTCATTAGTACTGCTGCATGATAAAGCTGAACATTTGAGTATACAATTTTAACTAAATGTTGAAACTATTTAAATTACTGAATGGCTAATATGAAGCATTGATGGGTCTTTCTTAAAAACTGCCTTGAAACAGGGTAGTCCATTCATTTTGTGGGAAATTCAAGATTCAAAGATCTATTGTCAAAGAGAATGCCACTATGATAAAAGAAGTGCTTAAATTTTCATTTGCAGTGATTTTACTACATTTAAATATATATAATTTTATTACATTTGAAACAAGTGGGCAATTGGCTATACTAGGGAAACAGTTGTATTGCAAATATTTGTGTTCTATCACTTTTCATATTGTGGTGTAATTTGGACTCTGTATACTTATGGTTCCCTCTCCTACAGAAATCAGTAGGAGAATCTGAGAATTAGACTCAGTGGACCATGTACCACCAGAGCAATGACAAACTCAGTCCACAATATGTGCTCTCAATTAATATGCATAACGGAAATGCTGGCCATGCCCCCTGGGTGATATTCACCTTTGGATTACATTCACCTTTGGATTACATTCATTTCATGCAGCTAACACTGTTAAAATTATTTCAGAGAAGGATATTAAAACTACTGTCCCTTCTCAGAGCACACTAGGCACAGTTTCCCAAGGGCATGTGAGTAATGAATATTTAAGCAAAAGGCATTGCCTCCATCCTTCCATGGGGCCACTAGCCTAGCCTTGGGTCAATCAGAAAATTTGTTACTCAGTTTTGAAGTATCTAGGCAAATGTTACTTTTAAGTTTGCAACAGGCTAAAGCAATAAAACCCTTTTAACAATGTATCTTCATTCTAATCCTCTGCTGGTTGTCATCACCTCAGGCAGCCTTTAAAACCAAAACACTCAAATGTGCAGGAGAATTTGTGAAGTCACAAACACACATACACACAGAAAAGACGATGTAGTTTTGGCTGAGTCCTCATCTAGCCTAGGGCAGGGAAAACTTTCCCTAACAGTGACTAAACAGAAACCCAAGCACTTTAAGGTCTCCACAGTGTGGCTACATCTGTTTTATAAACTCAACCCAGTGCTCTCTGACAACCTAGAGGGGTGGGATGGGGTGGGAGACAGGAGGGAGGTTCAAGAGGGAGGGGGCACATGTATACTTGTGTTGATCTATGTATTCATGTTGATGTATGGTAGAAACCACAATATTGTAAAGCAATTATCCTCCAATAAAAATTTTAAAAAGTGAATTGCAGGTGAATGGACATATACCGCATGTCCTATATGACAAGGCGTGTTGCTTAAGTTTCCCCATGCATAAAATGGACATCATGCCTTCAGAGCATAACAACATGATGAGTTACTATAAGAAAAATAGTTGGCTTCAAGTTCAGTTTCCTTCTCCTGCCAAGTCAATATAGGGATGACTACCAGAGCAGTATGTGCTATTTGCATTAAGATGCATGAGGGGCTTTCCCTGGAGGTCTGTTTAAGATTTTTCACTTCTTGCAGGGGGTATGGGTTGGATTCCTAGTCTGGGAACTAAGATCCCACATGCCGAAGGGCGCAGCCAAAATTTCTAAAAAATAAATTATAAAAAAGATGCATAAAAGCAGGCTGTATGTAAACACAGTCAGCACACACTTGGGTTCTGAACTTCATGGGTCCTGTTTCATTCTGGATATAGGTTCTTAACTACCAGTAACGATTTCTCTCCCTGAAGGGAAAGAAGCGGACATACTGCAGGAATTCAAGGATGACCCAACAAAAGGCCAAACAGCCTTGAGTCCAGCACGGCTGACACTCTAGGCCTAATGTGTAACAGGCCTCAATTGCTGATTCTGGGCCCTCTATCTCCCTAACTAGGAAAGATTAACCTTGAAGCACCTCATTACCAACCAGTCGTGGGAAACCCTTATCACAGCCCTTCTCAACCTCAGTAGCACATTCAGATCACCTGAGGAGCTTTTAAAACTCCAGATGGTCAGACCATACCCCAAACCAATTTACATCCAAATACCTGGGAAGGGGGCCCAGGCACCCTTACTTCTTAAAGTTCCCAGTGATCCAAGAGACAACCAAGGTTGAGAACCACAGTCTCCGGTCACCTCTCCTGACCGCATGGAACTTCCGCTGCAAGGCACACCAGGAAAGGCAACCCAGAGTGTTTCACAAACACAGCTTCTGAGCAGCCCCGGTACAACAGGGTCCTGACAGCCGAAACACCACAGGTGCCCATGCTGAGCTCCACACAGAGGGATGGACAGCTTATGAGCGGGAGGGTTCCCCAGATCCTCACGAGAGCCACTATCACAATGGCGGAGCACTTCAAAAGAGCAAATACCAAAAATAAGTTCACCCATCTTGAGAGGTGTCACAAATCCCGTTAGGATTTCCCACTTTTTTTTAAAACACTCATCTCTTAGGAAGGCCCGAGGGTCTGTGAAAGCGCGCCCCACACACAGAGCCTGCGGAACCGCAGAGAGGGCCACACAATCCCCGCGGCCGCCTAGAATCACCGCCGCCTCCGCCCCGCCGCAGGCTGCCCAGCGGGTGCACCTGTCGCCCGCGGGGCCGCACCTGCCGCGCCGGGCCCTCCCCGCCTACCTTCCAGCAGCTCGTCCAGGCTGGTGACCTTCCGGCTGCCGTCGATGGTGTAGATGGTGCGGACGCCCTGGGGCAGGTTCACGTTGTCCGACAGGGAGCGGGTGAGCTCCATGAGCAGCGCGTCGAAGGACCGGAAGCGGTCGCTGGAGATGGCGAACACCAGGCCCTTGAAGTAGCGGTCCCCATTCCGGTAGAAGCGCGCCTTCTTGGCCTTCTTCTCCGAGCTCAGCGCCTGCAGCGTCCGCGTGCGGTAGAAGCTGCAGTGGGCGCTGTGCGCCGGGCTGGGGATGAGCCCGTTCCCTTTGGGGCCCGAGCTGCTGCTGCCCCCGGAGGAGCTGGGCGCCCCTCTCCGCGACCCCGGCCGCGGCCTTTTGTCCCGTTCCTCAAAGTGCTCCAGCTCGATACTCCTGGTGCTGGCCATCGCGGCTGCTCGGGGGGCGCCCGGCCAAGCGCGTCCCAGCCGGAGGCTCCAGGTAGCCCGGGGTCAAGGCGAGAACCGGCTCGGGAACGTCGGGCTGCGAGAGAGCCTTAGCGCGCCGGGACACCTGGCCCGGACATCCCGCCCTCTCCGCGCAGGTGGAGCCGCGGAGGCCCGCGCCCCCTAAAAGTGGCCGCAGCGCCGAGCTGCCCGGCTCATTGTCCGGCGCGCTCCGCTCGGTCCCTCCCGCCGCCCGGGAGCCCCACGCCCCCGCTCCGCCCGGTCACGCCTCACCACTCCCGCCCCGGAGTCCGCCGGCCGCCGTCAAGGTGGGCCCGCCCCGGCCCGCGGGCGCACACAAAGCTCCTCCGCCCGCCGCTCCCGGGAGCCCGGGGGAAGGGAGGGAGGGGCCGCGAGCGTGGGAGCGGCGCCGCGGGGGCGTCGGCCCGGCCCGAGGCCCGGGATGCAGCGCCGCCGCCGCCGCCTCGCTCGCCCCCAGGCCCCGCTCGAGAGCACCGCGCGGAGGCTCGTCCCGCGCAGAGTCCGGCCCTAGCGGGAAACAGCGCAGCCCGCCTCCCCCGCAGCCGGCTGGCCCGGCCCACCCACGAGCATCCGCCCCCGGGCCCGACCACTCCGCCTGCCCAGCCCGCTGCAGGGCCGGAGGGGGCTTCCTGCTCCCCAAGGAATGCCAAACCCCAGAGGGAGGGAGGTGGGCCCGGAGAAGGAGGAGGGGGCCGCACGTGGGGGCGCCGAGGCGCTGCGGCGCCGGAGAAGCGGATCCTCCCCGGTCCTAGGCGGCCCCGCCCGCCTGACAGCCACAACCCCGCGCCGCGCGCTGATGGGCGCAGCCGCGGCGCGCGCTCCTCCGCCTGGGAAACGGAACCGCGCAGGTCAAAAAAAACTACAAAGGAAGGAGATTCAAGGGCAGGGATCACAACCCTTAGGTAGCCTCCAAATGAGGAGCCGAGGTCAAACTAGGGCACCTGAAACATGGCATTGGATTGGGGCACACAATTTCAAAGGAAATCTGGAGCTTTATTTAAAAATCCTTTGATAAAGCGCTTTCTGTTGCAGGTTCGCTAACACGGTAAGTTCGGCAACTTTGAAAGAATGAAAGGTCAGACGTTATTGTTTCTTGAGGAATTTAATTAACAAACATTTATTAAAGCATGCAACGTTTCAGGCATTGTCCATGCCACTGGGGATGCATTAGTAAACAATCCCCTCACCCCACCACCTGCATCTAAGTGATACTTATTATCAATTTGAGCTTCTTGTTAAGTAATATGTCTATTATTTGTTAGCACCTGTTCTTGTTTCCCCATGTATTTGCCATGAATTGATGGGACCAGATGCCATGATCTTAGTTTTCTCAATGTTGAGTTTTAAGCCAACTTTTTCCACTTTTCTCTTTCACTTCATCAAGAGGTTCTTTAGTTCTTTTTCACTTTCTGCCATAAGGGTGGTGTCATCGACATATCTGAGGTTATTGATATTTCTCCCAGCAATCTTGATTCCAGCTTGTGCTTCATCCAGCCCGGCATTTTGCAGGATATATTCTGCGTGTGAGTTAGATAAGCAGGGCGACAATATACAGCCTTGATATACTCCTTTCCCCATCTGGAACCAGTCTGTTATTCCATGTTCGGTTTTATCTGTTGCTTCTTGACCTGCATACAGATTTCTCAGGAGGCAGGTATGGTAGTCTGGCATGTCCATCTCTTTAAGAATTTTACCCAGTTTGTTGTGATCCACACAGTCAAAGGCTTTAGCATAGTCAATAAAGCAGAAGTAGATGTTTTTCTGGAACTCTCTTGCTTTTTTGATGATCCAGTGGATGTTGGCAATTTGATCTCTGGTTCCTCTGCTTTTTCTAAAAACAGCTAGAACATCTGGAAGTTCACAGTTCACATACTGTTGAAACCTGGCCTGGAGAATTTTGAGCATTACTTTGCTAGCGTGTGAGATGAGTGCAATTGTGCAGTAGTTTGAACATTCTTTGGCGTTGCCCTTCTTTGGGACTGGAGTGAAACCTAACCTTTTTCAGTTCTGTAGCCACTGTTGAGTTTTCAAAATTTGCTGGCATATTGAGTGCAACACTTAACAGCATCATCTTTTAAGCTTTGAAATAGCTCAAGTGGAATTCCATCACCTCCACTAGCTTTGTTCAGAGTGATGCTCCCCAAGGCCCACTTGACTTCATATTCCAGAATATCTGGCTCCAAGTGAGTGATCACACCATTGTGGTTATCTGGGTCATGAAGACCTTTTTGGTATAATTCTTCTGTGTATTCTTACCACTTCTTAATATCTTCTGCTTCTGTTAAGTCCATACCATTTCTGTCCTTTATTGTGCTCATCTTTGCATGAAAGTGTTCCCTTGGTATTTCTCATTTTCTTGAAGAGATCTCTAGTCTCTCCCTCTATTGTTTTCCTCTGTTTCTTTGCACTGATCAATGAGAAAGGCTTTTTATCCTTCCTTGCTATTCTTTGAAACTCTGAATTCAGGTGGGTGTATCTTACCTTTTCTCCTTTACCTTTAGCTTCTCTTCTTTTCTCAGCTATTTGTAAGGCCTACTCAGACAACCATTTTGCCTTTTTGCATTTCCTTTTCTTGGTGATGGTCTTGATCACTGCCTCCTGTACAATGTCGTGAACCTCCATCCACAGATCTTCAGGCACTCTATCAGATCCAATCCCTTGAATCTTTTGTCACTTCCACTGTATAATTGTAAGGGATTTGATTTAGGTCATACTTTGATGGTCTAATGATTTTCCCTACTTCTTTCTCCTTTTGCAACAAGGAGTTCATGATCTGAACCACAGTCAGCCCCCAGTCTTGTTTTTGCTGACTGTATGGAGCTTCTCCATCTTTGGCTGCAGAGAACATAATCAGTCTGATTTCAGTATTGACATCTGGTGATGTCCATGTGTAGAGTCCTCTCTTGTGTTGTTGGAAGAGGGTGTTTGATACGACCAGTGTGTTTTCTTGGGAAAGCTCTCTTATCCTTTGCCCTGCTTCATTCTGTACCCCAAGGCCAAATTTGCATGTTACTCTAGGTATCTCTTGTCTTCCCAGTTTTGCATTCCAGTACCCTGTAATGAAAAGGATATCTTTTGGGGGTGTTAGTTCTAGACGGTCTTGTAGGTCTTCCTAGAACCATTCAACTTCAGCTGCTTCAGCATTACTGGTCAGGGCATAGACTTGGATTACTGTGATACTGAATGGTTTGCCTTGGAAACGAACAGAGATCATTCTGTCATTTTTGAGATTGCACCCAAGAACTGCATTTTGGTGGAAGCCAGATGTCTTTCATGGTGTAGGCTTGGAAGTAATACATTGGTCATTTCTGCAAATGAGATGATTTTACAAAGGTCAGTCCTGCTTATTGTGGGAGAGGACTATGTGGGGCTATGACTACCAGG
This sequence comes from Redunca redunca, assembly GCA_006410935.1. Classification (NCBI taxonomy): domain Eukaryota; kingdom Metazoa; phylum Chordata; class Mammalia; order Artiodactyla; family Bovidae; genus Redunca; species Redunca redunca. The sequence continues at coordinate 417,040 of SJYQ01000687.1, read as the reverse complement.
AACTCCCGGGGGTCGTCGTGCAGGCTGGCAGCCCAGGTTCAGTCAGTCAAGCTTTAGGACATAAACACATGTTCTCACTCAAGGATTCCTGATAAAAGATTTCACCCTTCTTAAACGGTGAATGCAATGATGTAATATGCCAATATTTTAACATTATTCCCTAAGGCTCTATCCCTAAGTTGACAAAGATGATGGCTTTTCAAGAGGGTTGGGGGGAGAAGAAAAGTATTAACATTTCCAAAGCTCTTTCCTAATGTAAAAAGTCATTTTGTGCCTGCTTTTTACATTAATCTGTTTGAAGAATTTTATCCCTGATCTTCACAGAAGAATTAAGATGCAATCGCTTTTCATAAGATATTTGCATAGTGAATAGTAAATATCAAGACCCAGGTAGCCCAAATTTAAAGACTTATTGGGGTGGGAAAAATTAGTTTCAGCATTATAATTCTAATGCAAACAAAATTTGGGAGTACTGGGTAGGCAACTATTAATTAATTTGATTACTTTGTGATTTAAAATTTATAAAGCAAATACTCCCCTTTCAGGGGGCTGCAGAATTTGCAGAGTAAGATACATCCTTTCTTTACTGAGATGCCCCCCCTTTTTTTAACCAAGAAACACTATCTGATTTGCTAATCATTCATCCTCCCAAGTGAAAGTGAAAGTCACTCAATTGTGTCCTACTCTTTGCAACCCCATGGACTTTATAGTCCATGGAATTCTCCAGGACAAAATACTGGAGTGGGTAGCCTTTCCTTTCTCCAGGGGATCTTCCCAACCCAGGGATCAAGCCTGGGTCTCCCACATTGCAGGCAGATTCCTTACTAGCTGAGCCACAGGGAAGCCCAAGAATACTGAGTGGGCAGCCTATCCCTTCTCCAGCAGATCTTCCCAACCCAGGAATCAAACTGGGGTCTCCTGCATTGCAGCCAGATTCTTTACCAACTGAGCTATCAGGGAATCCCTCTTAGTCAAACATCTGAATAAAAAATTGTTGTGCAAAGTACTTAAAAGTGGTTCCTCAGGGAGGGGATACATGTACACGCATGGCTGACTCACTTTGTTGTACAGCAGAAACGAACACAACATTGTAAAGCAACTATACCCCAGTTGAAAACAAAACAAAAACAAACGAAAAAGAAGCCGACCTTATTTGGAAATAAGGCCTTTGCAGGTGTTAGTAGTTAAGATGAGGTCATACTGGAGTAGGGCGGGCCTTGAATCTCACATAAGATGCCTTATAAGAAGAGATACAGACACGCAAGGAGAAGGTCATGTGAAGATGGATCCCCACCGGGAGACGGCAGGGGCTTGCGGCCCCAGCCAAGCAGTGTCAGCCACCATCAGAGCCGGAAGAGGCAGGAAGGGCCCCTCATAGAACCTCAGTGGGACATCGCCCCATGACACTTTGTTCTTGGACTTCTGGCCCCTAGGACAAGAGAAGAGAGAATAAATTCTTGTTGTTTTATGCCTAAAAAGAAAACTTCATCTCTAAGCTCCAAGAATTTCAATCCAAAATCTCTTCTGCATTTATTTTTTGCAGGGTTAGAAAGAACTCCTTTCTGCTCTTAATATATAATATTTTTAAATCACAAAGTATTCAGGGCACATGAAACTTTTCTTGATGCTATTCAAGACGGATCGTCTGAAAACCACTTGGGACAGAAAAATTCAACCAGGCTGGAAGGAAAGGTGATTGTTCTTTGTTCTCGACACTTCTCTTCAGATTTCACATATGAGCAATAGAATTTCAGAGCTGCCTTTAGCCAAGTGGTAAGTCCTGCCCCCTACCCCCATTTCCACATTGATTAAGAAATATAATACCAATTTTTATTTGGCATAATTTGTTTAAATGAGATGTATTTATTCCACGCTTCCGTGTGAAGCTTTACCTAAGAAACTCTCCTTGACCATCTCCTGGGTTTGCTTCACAGTACTGCACTTCTCACAAGCAGTGGCTTCTCTTCACTTTTGGCCAGAACCTTCTGCATTCAGAGGCAGTTTTCCAGCCACTCCATTATTTATTACATAAAGGGTGCTTGCGAGCCTTTTAGACTGCACTGTGCTAAGACTTTCTGCTGTCTCATGTTTTCATCTCTGTTCACTGTGTGCCAAGCATTTCTTCCAGAAGCAACGGTGATGAAACAACTATTTTCAGTGAAAAGGCTGGGTGACTATGAACTTGAATTTTTGAAAGAGCATTATTTTTTATTTAATAATCTTTAATGATTTTAAACTTAGTGGGTTTTTTTTTTAAAATCACATTTTAACAAGAAAATGTATAAAGCCCAGAGGTTCAGAGACTCTGTACCCCACCGTATAACCTGTACCACAACTGGAAAAAAGATTCAAACTGTTCTCTCAATTTTTGTTGCCCTGAGAGCTTTACTGTCCTTTGCAGCCATGATGTTTGTAGAACTTCACAAATAAAATGACTTTCCAAATATAGATGAGAGAATGATTAAAACTACTCTTTCAGGTTTAGAAAATTGGTTAAGTCTTTAAAAAATTTCAAGTTTAGTTTTTTAATGAAAATATCAGATGAGTGGAAGAAAAATTCAGATATGCATGCTTGAAATGTTTATAGAACACAAATGTGGGGGGTTTGTTTTTTCCTTATAAGAAAACAATGGTTTAATAGTTCTAATAGTTCTACTGGTCCATTTCACTTCCACAAGTGTCTAGTCAAAGACTCCCACTTTTCAAGTAAATTCTCTGTATTCAAATTATACTCAATATTTTGGCATTTTTCAGTCAGTAAAAAATCTGCTTGCAGTGCAGGAGACCCAGGTTGTATCCCTGGATGGGGAAGCTCCCCTGGAGAAAGAAATGGTAACCCACTCCAGTATTCTTGCTTGAAGAATCCCATGGACAGAGGAGCCTGGTGGCCTGCAGCTCATGGGGTCACCAAAGAGTCAGACACAACTTAGGAACTAAACCATCACCATCTGCAATAATAGTTAAAGTGAAAATGATGGAAACATTAGAATCATAAAGTAACTCTTTCTAGAAATTTGAACTTTTTTGTCTTAAATCTCCCTAGGAAGAAAGTCTAGGAGCACTTCCTGGTATCCCTACTTTCAAATAAGGGGATGGAGATCCAGTCAGTGATTTTCAACAGTTATTCAATTATTTGATATTTAGTAATATCCAAAGTGGAAGACCATGGGAAAGAACTATAGTATTCTCATTTTGTTTCTGAAGAATCAAATTTCTCAAACCCAATATAAAATTTACTCTTTGAATGTAGGCTTTTTGCTTCATTTAAAATTTAAAAGAATTATTGTGTCTGTCTTAAAATCAATCATGATAGTGGTTTCATCCTCTCGATAGCACCTTTCATATTTATATTAATACTGAATATGACAAACTGTGTTCCTGTCATTCTATATATGAGATTAAAATAATGATGGTCATGAGTACTTAAAGGATAATAAAGCTTTCATAATGATTGATAAGCAGTTATGACCTAGTTAAAGAAACAGATTACAGACAAGTAAATAGGAAAGATTAAGCAGAAGAAATAGAAATTGACTTCAGGGTATGCTAACTCTAGAAGATGTTCATTTCAGGCTTTCAAAATTCATTAATCACAAGGAGGTCTCTTTAGGAGCTTATAGTTAAAAATTAATGAGTTTATGGTTTAAAAATTTATACCTATTGTAGGTTTGTAATGGAAATTAGCTGGTTATTTTAGAACAAATGNCCAATAATACATATTTTAATGTAACTGATATGTTCATTTTTAATAGTTGGGCAGCAATGTAAAATTACATTTCTTTCAGTATTATGATTAATTATAGTTGCTGTTTATTATTATTACTACAATAGTACAGACATGCCTCAGAGATATTTCCACTTTGATTCCAGACCACTGGAATAAAGCAAATATCACAGTGAGTCATACAAATTTGTTTTCCCAGTGTATATAAAAGTTATGTTTACACTATATTATAGTCTGTTATGTATGCAATACCATTATGTCTGAAAAATGTACATATATTAATTAAAAATGCTTTTAAAGAAATGCATCCACATTCAATATCAGAAAAATCTATTATAATAATTTAAGAAAGCCTTAAAGAATTACTAATAATTATTTGGAGCAAATGAATGATTTTAAAATTCTGGATTGGGTCACAGACTAAATGGTATCAGTCAGCTCTAAAATTATATTTTCCTATTAGTTATTCATGGCAAATAGATGGGGAAACAGTGGAAACAGTGACTGACTATTTTAGAGGGCTCTAAAGAAAAGTTATGACCAACCTAGATAGCATATTGAAAAGCATAGATATTATTTTGCCAACAAAGGTCCATCTAGTCAAGTCTATGGTTTTTCCAGTGGTCATGTATGGATGTGAGAGTTGGACTGTGAAGAAAGCTGAGCACTGAATAACTGATGCTTTTGAAGTGTGGTGTTGGAGAAGACTCTTGAGAGTCCCTTGGACTGCAAGGAGATCCAACCAGTCCATTCTGAAGGAGATCAGCCCTGGGGTTTCTTTGGAAGGAATGATGCTAAAGCTGAAACTCCAGTACTTTGGCCACCTCATGCGAAGAGTTGACTCATTGGAGAAGACTCTGATGCTGGGAGGGATTGGGGGCAGGAGGAGAAGGGGACGACAGAGGATGAGATGGCTGGATGACATCACTGACTCCATGGATGTGAGTCTGAGTGAACTCTGGGAGTTGGTGATGGACACGGAGACCTGGCGTGCTTCGATTCATGGGGTCGCAAACAGTTGGACATGACTGAGCGACTGAACTGAACTGAAAATTACTGCAGATGGTAACTGGAGCCATGAAATTAAAAGACACTTACTTCTTGGAAGAAAAGTTATGACCAACCTAGAAATGCATATTCAAAAGCAGAGACATTACTTTGCCAACAGAGGTCCATCTAGTCAAGGCTATGGCTTTTCCAAGAGTCATGTATGGATGTGAGAGTTGGACCATAAAGAAAGCTGAGCACTGAAGAATTGATGCTTTTGAACTGTGGTGTTGGGAAAGACTCTTGAGAGTTCCTTGGGCTGCAAGATCTAACCAGTCCATCCTAAAGGAGATCAGTCCTGGGTGTTCATTGGAAGGACTGATGTTGAAGCTGAAACTCCAATACTTTGGCCACCTGATGCAAAAAAGTGACTCATTGGAAAAGACCCTCATGCTGGGAAAGATTGAAGGCAGGAGGAAAAGGGGATGACAGAGGATGAGATAGCTGGATGGCATCACCAGTTCAATGGACATGAGTTTGAGTCAACTCCGGGAGCTGGTGATGGACAAGGAAGCCTGGCGTGCAGCAGTCCATGGGGTCGCAAAGAGTCAGACATGACTGGGCAACTGAACTAACTAATTATTAGTTATGGGGCTTCCCTGGTGAGTCAGATGGTAAAGAATCTGCTTGCAATGTGGGAGGCTAGGGTTCAACCCCTGGGTTGGGAAGATCCTCTTGAGAAGGGGATGGCTACCCACTCCAGTGTTCTTATGTGGAGAATCCCATGGACAGAGGAGCCTGGCGGGCTACAGTCCATAGGGCTGGAAAGACTCTTGACATACCAAAACAATCTGTACCTCAAGTTTTCTGTTTTTCTTTTTTTGGTTTGCCTGTTGTATTTTTTTTTTTAAACCTCAGACTGACAGAAAAAAGTGCAAATTCAGTAAAAAGCAGTTTTTTCCTGAATCATTTGAGATTAAATTGCCAACATGATGTCTCATCATCCCTAGATAATTTACTGTGTATTTTTTTGAAAATAGAAACATTCTCCTACACAGCAGGATGATGCAACTATCAAAGTCAGGAATTTAACACTGATACATTGCTACCACCTAGTCCTCAGAACCCATTCAAATTTTCCAGATGCCCTAGTAATGTCACTTTAAGGGAAAGAATCCAATTCAGGATCACTGTGTGCTTCTCTGCCTTGTTTCCTTAGTCTGTTTCAACTAGAATGGTTCCTCAATCTTTCCTAGATCTCCATGACCTTGACTGACACTTTTGAAGATTGTGTTGTTTAGAGGAGCTTCCCAGGTGGCTCAGTGGTAAAGAATCTTTCTGCCAACGCAGGAGGTGCAGGTTCCATCTCTGGGTCAGGAAGATGCCCCAGAAAAGGAAATGGCAGAGAAGCCTGGCAGAGGATCAGACATGAGCTAGTAACTGAGCATGCTGTTTAATCGCTAAGTCGTGTCTGACTCTTTGTGACCCCATGGGCTGTAGTCCGCCAGGCTCCTCTGTCCATCGGATGTCCCAGGCAAGAACACTGGATGGGGTTGCCCTTTCCTTCTCTGGGGGATCTTCCTAACCCAGGGATCGAACCCCTGTTTTCTGCATTGGCAGGCAGAGTTTTAACACTGAGCCAGGAGGGAAGGCCTTTTGAAGATTACCAGCCAGTGATTTTGAGGAGTCCCTCAGCTGGGTTTGTCTGATTCTTCTTCAGGATTAGATTTAAGTTACATGTCTTTGGCAGGACTATCAGAGTAGTGATGCTGTGTACTTTTGTATCATACTGGCTGGGGGTGGGGGGTGGGGGGTAAATTTCACTTTGTCTCATTACCAGTGATGTTCCCTTTGATCACCTAATTAAGTGATACCTGTCAGGCTTCTTCAGTGTAAGTTTACTCTTTTTTTCCCCTTGTAATTAGTAAGTATTTCACTGTATTTCCTGTAATTAGCTAGTATTGTTAGAAGACACTTTGTAACTTATGTGACTATCATTATATTCCTCAAGCTTTCAATCTATTCATTTATCACTTTTGACTCATGGTATCTTATTTTAGTCAATTACTATCATTATTTATGTTAATGCTTAAATTATCCCCAGTTTGGTCAATGTATTCAAGCTGACATCTATGCCCTTTTGGTGTCCCCATCATTTTCTAGTACTTACTTTTGGTTTTAAGTTTTGGACTTGTGTGGTGCTTTCTCTGCCCTAGCCATGGAATCAGTTATTTTTCTTCCTTTACTGATGCTGAAGCTGAAAGTCCAATACTTTTTTCGCCACCTGATGCGAAGAATTGACTCTTTTGAAAAGACTCTGATGCTGGGAAAGATTGAAGGCAGGAGAAGAAGGGGACGACAGAGGGTGAGGTGGTTGGACGGCATCACTGACTCGATGGACATGAGTTTGAGTAAACTCTGGGAGTTGGTGATGGACAGGGAGGCCTGGCGTGCTGCAGTCCATGGGGTCGAAAAGAGTCGGACACGACTGAGCTACTGAACTGAACTTGATAAATAATGCTAATTGGGAGCCAAGATTGGGGTAATAGGCGTGCTTATTGTCCCTGGGTTTCATCTGCTCTTGGGCTTCTTAGTGGACAGAACTAGGAAATACGTGTATACACACAGTATCTTAAAAACTGTCAGTTCACGCTGAAGCCCCCTTTGCACACAGAAGTCCTCCTCACCTGACTCAGACCCCAGGACTATGTTGGGCCGCGTCCTGCACGGGCACTTTCCTTATCCTACTTGGATGCTCCACACTGGCTGGTCCTCCTGTGCAGTCTCCTCATCCTGATTAGGCTCTGACACTCCCTGCAGGCCAGTCCTCCTGTGTGCTGACTTTCTCGCCCCTCCCAGATTCCAGCAACCGTGCCTGGCTGCCACTGGTGCCTCCTGATCGGAATACCTTCCTCACCCTGCTTGGGGTCAGACACCCTGCTCTGGTCCACCATGACTACTCTCTTGGTCACCTAACTGCCTTAGGACTGAATCATTTGGGAAGGGAAAGGGAGGAGCATTTTTTTTTTTTGAAGTGTATTTTACTCGTCTAACGAGCTGTTGTTCTTGGCTCACCCAGCATCTCTTCCCCCTGCCTCTGATGGCATGCCCTGATTTTCACTCTGGTGTAATACTCTCTTATGCTCTTAGTATATGTGTTTCAGGCAAGACTGACTTCACTCTTGCTTTAGGGATGCGCATGTGAGTCAGTCCTGGCCAGCTGACCACATTCTCTTGGCCCCAGTGATTAGCACTACCTTTTACTCTGTTGCTTAGGCCCCAAAGAAGACAAAACCCAAAAATCATATGCTCATCCATGACTTCTTTCTCTCAAACCGCACATCTAATTCAAAAGCAATTGCTTTCCTTCAAAATTCATCCCAGATAGAACCGTTCCTCTCTGCCACTTACAGAAATATCCTATTCTAAGCCATCTTCATCTCTCACCTGACCGCCTACCTCCAGTTTGTCCCACTACAGAGTATTCTTCATACAGCAACCAGAGTGGGTCCTTTAAAACCTTAAGACCCGATTATGTCACTCCGCTCAGTAGGCATCATCAACTTCCCGTTACACTGAGAACAATATCTAATGTCCTTACATTATGGCCAGCAAGGGCCTACATCAGACCTATATCACCTGAAGAAGTTATAATGATACAGACACCTGTGCCCACCCCCAAGAGAAACTAATTGGATCTACCTAGGATAGATTCCCTGACACTGGTTTCTTTTAAAAGCTCTCCCAGTGCTTTTGTGAGCTGACTGGCTACCAGTCAGACTCATAATATCACTTTAACCACCACTCACCTTAGGACCTGGGCCCCTCTGCTGTTTCTCAAGTGAGCCAAGCATGATCCCATCTCAGGGTCTTTGCACTGCTGGATGCAATGAGTTCTGACACTAATGGCCCAGAATTCAGCCAGCCTTCACAAGTTGAGAGCATAGTTCTGCATAAAGCTGCCTTCACTTTCACCAGCAGCAGTGAGCTCAGGAGCTCCCAGGCCACCCACCCTTCTGATTAACTGGCTACAGGGGACACAGTATTGCCTCAGTTTTCATAATTCACTGGGATGAGCCATAGAACTCAGGAAAGCACTATACTTACAGTGATAGTCTTGTTGTAGCCACAAGGATGCAGATTGTGTCCAGCCAAAAGAAGAGAGGAGGTCTAGGAGGGTCTCAAGAGCAAAGCTTCTGTGTTCTCTCTCTGCAGAGTCAGGATGCATTGATGCATAACAATACGTCCAGAATATTGTTAGCTGGGGATGCTTTCTTGAGCTTCGTTGTCTTGAGTTTTACTAGAATTTCACTGTAGGTATGATTGATGGAACCATTAGTCATACATTTAAACTTGATCTCCGGGCCCTCTCTCCTCTGTAGAGATCAGGCTGATATCACCGGGCTCAGTTCCCAAACCCTCATGAGTCATCATCTTAGTATAAATGAGGGACCCAACGTGAGTCACAGTATTAGCATAAACTCTCAGGGTCCATTATGAATGACAAAAATATTCCTATTACTTAGGAAGTTCCAATGAATTATAGGTTACTTCCCAGTATCCAAGGACAGAGGCCACGTTCTTTTAATTTATTTTTTAGTTATTAGTATTTTTTTGAATATCTTGGCTATGCTGTGTGGACTGTGGGATCTTAGTTCTCCAACCAGGGAGCAAACCCACAGCCCGCACAGTAGAGGCCCAGTGTCTTAACCCCTGGACCACGAGGGAAGTCCCTCAACTTTTTATTGTGGAACCCTGAGTAAAGACACACCTAACCAGATCTACCCTGCACATTTTGGTACATGACCTAGTAAAACTTATTTGCTCCAGTCAAGTAGAGTTGCATTTTCTGTCACTAGCCAGCGTCCTTTGTGACACACAAATCGACTGACTTCCCTGGCTCCTGTGTCTTCCCTCTAGTTCATACTGTGTGAAATTATTGGTTGGATCAATCATCCTAAACAACGGTTCTGATCTTGTCACCCCGTTGTTGAAACACCTCCATCAGCCAGTTACTTAAAGTATTTTTTCTTCCTCCACTAGTCCGAAATATTTTACCTGACAGTCAAGCCTATATCATCTGGCTCTATTTTCTTGCTCTCCCACGACTAGTCCTTGATTTAACCAGAATGGACTACTTGCCTTTTCTTGAGTGCTTTTGCCTTTTCCTACTCTGCGCCTTACCAAATCAACACCCCGTGCCTTTGTTAGATCATCCTGTTTGTTGGGAATGGCCAGCCAACTGCTCAAAATGTACCTGTCAAAATGTACTCCTTTCCTTCCTCCATGAATTCTTCAATAATCTCAGATGTAAGCAATTTCCTGCTATAAATTCTTCATCAGTAGCATTTCCTTTGTATTTCTCTCACATCTTATTTTAATATTTTTCCTTTATTAATATCTGTAACTTGCATTATACTAAAAATCTGTATTTTAAGAGTTCTTACAATGGTCTGTGACAATTCTATGGACTAGAGGAGCCTGGCAGGCTACAGTCCATGGAGTTGCAAAGAGTTGGACACGACTGAGCAGCTAACACTTTTATTTTTTACAATGCTCTAAGAGTGTAAATATGAATAATTAATTTGTGCCCCAAAGCAGTTATCCAGTAAAAGAAGAAATATATCTTTTATCAATTGATTTTATCAACTAGCCATTCAGTTCAGTTCAGTTCAGTCACTCAGTCGTGTCCGACTCTTCGCAATCCCATGGACCAAAGCACGCCAGGCCTCCCTGTCCATCACCAACTCCTGGAGTCCACTCAAACTCATGTCCATTGAATCAGTGGTGACATCCAACCATCTCATCCTCTGTCATCCCCTTCTTCTCCTGCCTTTAATCTTTCCCAGAATCAGGGTCTTTTCAAGTGAGTCAATTCTTCACATCAGGTGGCCAAAGTATTGCAGTTTCAGCTTCAACATCAGTCCTTCCAATGAACACCCAGGACTGGTCTACTTTAGGATGGACTGGTTGGATTGCCTTGCATTCCAAGGGACCCTCAAGAGTCTTCTCCAACACCACAGTTCAAAAGCATCAATTTTTCAGCCCTCAACTTTCTTTATAGTCCAACTTTCACATCCATACATAACTGCTGGAAAAACCATAGCCTTGACTAGATGGACCTTTGTTGGCAAAGTAATGTCTCTGCTTTTTAATATGTTGTCTAGGTTGGTCATAAGTTTTCTTCCAAGGAGTAAGTATCTTTTAATTTCATGACTGCACTCACCATCTGTAGTGATTTTGGAGCCCCAAAAATAAAGTCTGTCATTGTTTCCACCGTTTCCCCATCTATTTGCCATGAAATGGTGGGACTGGATGCCATGATCTTCATTTTCTGAATGTTGAGCTTTAAGCCAACTTTTTCACTCTCCTCTTTCACCTTCATCAAGAGGTTCTTTAGTTCTTCACTTTCTGCCATAAGGGTGGTGTCATCTGCATATCTGAGGTTGTTGATATAGTCAGCTAGCCATTATCTCTGCAAATATTTTATCTCCCATATCCTGTCTGTTCTCTCATTCTGGAATTCCTATTAGATATTAAGTTGGACCTTTGCATTGTTTTCTATGTGCCTTTTCATATCTTCTGTTTCTTCATCTGTCCTACAGTGAGGAAAACGTGTTCAAATCTACCTTCAAGTTTACTAATCCCTTCTTCAGCTGACTCTAATCTGCTGCTCAGACCATTTGTCCAGTGGTAAATTTAAATGACTATTCATCTGGGTGTATAACTGAGCAAGGATTCTGTGTCTGTGGCTCAGAAAGCCAAACTCCGACAGTGGGAGTTTGCAACAAACAAAGGATTTATTGCACAGTGCCAAGCAAGGGAGGGGGAGACAAGCCTCAGATCCACTCCAGCTTGGTGTCTGAGTTAGCGGGTTTTTTTTAAAGGGGAAGAACAAAGAAACTAGGGCTAATCGTTGTCTTGTGACATATCTTAATCATAGTTTTGGGAGTTAGGGTGTCTCTGATTTACAGTTTTTTTGTCCAGGTGATCTGTCACTCAGAAATCTGTTATCTCATCTTACCCCGGAGAAACAACCTGAGCTTGCATGTTTGATGGTGATATCTTGGGAAGATCCCCTGGAGAAGGAAATGGCAACCCACTCCAGTACTCTTGTCTGGAGAATCCCATGGAGGGAGGAGCCTGGTAGGCTACAGTCCATGGGGTCGCAATCGGACACGATTGAGCAACTTCACTCACTCACTCACTCTAACAATTTTAGAACATTAACGGTGTTATCAACAACACCAATCTCAGTCATCTGATTCTGGTGTTCAGTTAGCACAGGACTGAATTCAGAGGTGACAAAAAGAGAATAAAGATTTGGATAGAGAGATAAATCATTAACTCTGTAAGGTATCTCAGTTTTAAGGGGACTTGGTTCCAGATGTTCTATTTGTTGTTTTAAATTTTTGCCTTTTCTTTTGTAGTGAATTGCCATTTATTTGGGGCTTCATAGATGGCACTAGTGTTAAAGAACCTACCTGCCAATGCAGGAGAATAAGACATGGGTTCTATCCCTGGGTTGGGAAGATCCCCTGGAGGAGGGCATGGCAGCCTACTCTAGTATTTTTTCCTGGAGAATTCCATGGACAGAGGAGCCTGGTGGGCTACAGTCCATAGGATCACACAGTCAGACACAACATGTGACTTAGCGTGCACACATGCCATTTGTTTATTTTTTCCAATGCCTTTCAGATTTTCAAAATTTTAAACATGTGGACTATGGTTTCTTTTAGATTGTTCTTCTGTATACTAAATTTTGAGATTAAAAAAACCTCCTGTTTATTATATCTCTGGTTATTTCTTATACATTATACATGGATTTTTATTACAAGCTTGCTGCAGTGAGGCTTATTTTTGTCTGTGCTTGTCCCATGCTGTGTGGGTAGCAGAGTTTAATAGCAACATCCCCCTGGTGTCCTGGAGACAACACAGGCCCAGGACCATGACAATTTCTAGGCTTGAGGTTTCCTGCAGTATCACTGTGTTTGTGTGCGTGTGTGTGTGTGTGTGTGTGTGTTTATGTATTCTCAATCACATCCAACTCTCTGCAACCCCATGGACTGTAGCCCGCCAGAGTCCTCTGTCCATGGGATTCTCCAGGCAAAAGTATTGGAGTGGCTTGCCATTTCCTGCTCCAGGGGATCTTCCCAACCCAGGGATTGAACCTGGGTCTCCTGCATTGCAGGCAGATTCTTTACCATCTGAGCCACCAGGGAAGCCCCACTGAAACCCTGGACTTACTAAATCAACAGCACTGTCTCCATCAGCTTCTCAAAGTTGCTGCACCCCCAGTTCTGGCATTTCTTACTCTGGCTTTCAGTTCCCTTTGTGTTTCTGCCAGCTGGAGTGTTCCCTTTCTTTCAGTTAAAAATTAACTTTAAACACGTTTCTGTCATGTTATTTTGGAATCCAGTGTTCCTAAGGGCTTATAGCTAGTGGGCTTCCATGTGGTCTGAGTTCAGCATAGTGCTGGAACCATGACAAAATGGTATGTGTCCATCTACATAGCATCTACCCCGCCAGAAGACAGCCAAGACGTAACAGAGGAGCAAAAGAAACCTCTTGGCAATTCACAAAACTTGTAATCGATTGTGACTGCGGGATTTGAGAAGGTCTTGGTCTGGTAATTGTCTTAGTCGCTTCTGGCTGCTGTATCAAAACCCCACAGGCTGGGTCACTTACAAACAACCGAAAGGTACTGCTTACAGTTCTGGAGGCCGGAAGGCTGGGATCAGGGTGCCAGCATGGCCAGCTGAGGCCACTCTTCCAGGCTGCAGACTTCTCTCTGGATCCTCCCAGAAGGAGCTAGGGAGTTTTGTAGGGCCACTTTCTAATCATGTTCATAAGGGCTCCATCCTCAGGATCTAACCACCTTCCAAATGCCCAGCTGCTGATACTCTCACATTGGGCACCAACATTTCAACAGATGAATTTTGAGGGGACACAGACACCCCGACCATGGTAGAGACTAACAACTGACCGGGGCTTTGAAGAACATGTAGGATTTTGATGTGAAGAGAGGGAGGGGTTGGGTCTTGTCAGGGAAATCCCAGGTTAGGGATGAGCAATCATGAAAATGCATGCCACTTTGGGAGGTTGGATTTGTGTGTGGCTCATTAGGTGGAGTCTTGAGGTGTGTGGCTGGAAACATCCCAGCCTCTCCATTCAGGCCCTCCCACAGTGCTCTGTGTGTCAAGCACACTGACTATCTACTAGATGGACAAAGGTACGTGAGAGAATGCTACCAAAGTAAGAGGAGGCTGGGTATGCAGGATAATCTTCAACCTCACTGTATGTCAGTTTGCTCACCTACAAACGAGAGGTTCACCCACAAGTGATAGGGTAGTGCAGTGTGACTCTTAAAACTTCTTTTGGTCCCAACATTCTGTGATAAGAGTTTGTACAACTTAGTGCCAATCCTAACTAGTTCTGATTTAAGCAAGGAGATATCTGGATGACTTTTTGTTAGGGGTAAATGGATTTGATTGTCTATATGCTATAGGGAAAGAGAATGAAAAGTAGTCTTGAAAAATGCTGTTTAATGTGGAACAAAGAGAATCAGAGGTTGACCGACTGCAGGGCTATATTCTTATAATCTACTCAAAGTTGCTGCTATCCTGGCCTAAATAAAGAGCCATTGCTTAGAAGTTCTCTTTTGACTTTCTAAAAATAAACCAAATAGGAAGACTTCTTCTTGGAGGAAACATTTAGCAATAATAACCACAAAAGTTTGAAAGGGAAACTCATTGTCCAACAAAAGGAAGAAGAAAAAAAATCTAGATTTCTTCTATTTTTAAAACTTTACTTCCTGAGCTTTCTAAAAGCTGCTTGAAGTGAAGTTGCTCAGTCGTGTCCCACTCTTTGCAGCCCCAT
>SJYQ01000687.1:303202-401899 GCA_006410935.1 Redunca redunca | reverse complement strand
ATGAGATTGCTTATATACAGAATCTTAAAAAAAAAAAAAAAAAAAGCTACAAATGAACTTACTTACAAAATAGAAACAGACTCACAGGAAACAAACATATGGTTACCAAAGGGGAAAGGTGACTGGGAAGGATAAATTGGGAGTCTGGGATTGAAATATACACACTATTGTATTTAAAATAGATAACCAACAAGGACCTCTTGTGGGCTTCCCAGGTGGCAGAGTGGTAAAGAGGCCACCTGCCAGTGCATTAGATGCTGGAGATGTGGGTTTGATCCTTGGGTTGGGAAAATCCCGTGGAGAAGGAAATGGCAACCCACTCCAGTATTCTTGCTGGAAAATCCCATGGACATCAGAGCCAGGCGGGCTACAGTTCATAGGATCTCAAAGACTCAGACACGACTGATGGAGCACGCTCAAGCACACAAGGACCTACTGTATAGCGCCAGGAATGGTACTCACTGTTTTGTAATAACCTAAAGGGGAAAAGAATTTGAAAAAGAACTTATATACGTACATGTATATGTATAAAACTAGTTTCCCAGGTGGCGCTAGTGGTGAAGAACCCACCTGCCAATGCAGGAGATAAGAGACGCAGGTTCGATCCTTGAGTCAGGAAGATCCCCTGGAGGAAGGCATGGCAACCCACTCCAATATTCTTGGTGAATCACTTTGCCATTCACTTGAAACTAACACAATGTTTCAAATTAACTATAATCCAATATAAAATAAAAAAAATTAAAAAGAAATACATGTAATATTAGGTGGGTTATTGGAATTGGCAGTGTGCTGCAGAGACGAAAAGCACAGCCCCAAGTCAGGTAACCTGACTTTCCCCCAGAGAATATGAGCTTCTTGAGAACTGCTTCACCATAGATGCCCCAGGTTCTAAAACAATGCCTAGAAGAAGAAAGCAGACCCTTATCATAAGTTTCCTTTGAATGAATCAGTTTGACTTCCTCTTCTAACACATACTAGTAGAATTACACGACCCCACTGGGAAGGCAGATTACACAGCTGGGATACTTTACCAGAGGCAGAACTTCTGTGCATCCTGGCAGACGAGGCCTGGGTACCAGGGTGCGGTAGTCTGCCATCACGGGCTTAATGTAGACTGTGTCCCAGCCTGACTGTCCCTCAAGCAGCCTCTGGAAGAGCTCTGGGAGACGGGACGTGAGAAGCAGTGGCTGGGGCTCCTCATGGAGCAAGGAGGGGGTATACTTGGGGGTATGCATAGCATGGGCCTAACACACTGGTTTGTGCTCACATGTGGAGCATGAATAGTCAGATATACAGTTCTTCTGTCAGCCTAGCCTGGGAAAAATGCAGTGTTTTCATTCCTTGGTGAGAGCGTTCCTGTATCTGTTGATGACCACCTGATTGCCATTGAAAGTGAAAGTTGTGTCCAACTCTTGGGAACCCCATGAACTATACAGTTCATGGAATTCTCCAGACCAGAATACTGGAGTGGGTAGCCTTTCCCTTCTCCTAGGGATCTTCCCAACCCAGGGATCCAACCCAGGTCTCCCACATTGCAGGCGGATACCCAAGATTACTGGAATGGGTAGCCTGTTCCTTCTCCAGTGGATCTTCCCCACCCACGAGTCAAACTGGGGTCTCCTGCATTGCAGGCAGATTCTTTACAAACTGCACTATTAGGGAGGCCCTGATTGCCATTGGCCAGAAACAAATTTTATTCCCAGTAGGATGTGGAGTAAGGATTTGGAGTATAACAAGTAAATGGGTTCCATTCTAGCATCAGAAGGATGACACTTGCTAAGCCACGTCAGCAAGTTTTATTTCCCTATGTGCCAAATGGGGAAGTTGATGGTCACCAGGCAGTTGTGAAGATTACATTTATGTATGTAAAACACAGGTGCTCCCCTGACTTCTCCAATAAGTTCTTTTTTCCTTCTCTTTTAAAAATAAAATATTAGCTTAAAGTTTTTTTTAAAAAAAAATGGACCCAGTAATTTGTGCTTTCTCTCTACCCCCACCCCTGACCTCAAATCACTCCCTGGACCTAATCTCATTGCTCTGTGGAGCATGGGATTCACATGGCAGATTTGTGCGTTATTCATTGAGCAGCTGCTATTTCGAGACAGTGGCCATGTGACATGCAGAGATAGGATGCGGCCAGTGGGGGGCTGGCACTCGGGCCCCAGAGCGTGTCCCAGCGTCCTTGGACGCGATAATGTTCCACCAGCATCATTGCATCTCACCACCCACGGCAGACCATAGTATTCTGGTTTTTTTCTACAGGTCTTGGGGACAAAAACTGTATTCCTTGAGAGTCCACTTAAAAATCCCTTTTACAAATAAGGCCTCAAGGACAGTGGCTTTCTTTCAAAGCAGTAATCAATGGCGGCACATTAACTTCTCCTGTTTAATCTTAGTCTGTTGGATCTTTCTCCGGCTGGCTTCAGGCTGCCCCAGGAAGAGAAAGTCAGCAGAACTGCCCTCCAGGGACCCACAGAGTCAGATAGATAGAGTTGCTTTTCCTATTTATTCTCAACACTTCTTAATATTTAACACTTTGGGTAAAATCTTCTTATTCCTTCCCCCAAAGAAGAAAAGGGTAAGATTTCTTCACTTTCTTTTGCAAAAATGTGTTGGTATGACTTATCTTCTAATTGCAGCTTCAACATCATGGTATCATAATGGTTGCTTCAAAGAACATGAAATTTTGAGGAGCATAACACCCATGCTTTTTCAGCACATCTGTAATTATTGTATACATCCTAATTACAATGCTTCTTATCTAGGTATTATTGCTCAAGGGAAAACAAAAACTCCTGCTATTTTCAGTTAGTCTATTTATACTCTGAGACCTAAGCCTGACTAGTGATATGTGGACCCTGCCATCAATATCCTTTCTAGCAGCCCCACAAAGGTGACTTCAGTGATTGCAACCTGAAATTATATTAAAAAATTTATGTATAATCTCAAATCTTTTTTTAATGTACAGTTGATTTACAATGTTGTATTAGAATATGCTGTATTAGAAAGTGATTCAGTTATACATATATATATTTCTTTTTCATTATAGGTTATTCAGTTCAGTTCAGTCACTAAATTTTGTCCACCTGTTTGCAACCCACGGACTGCAGCATGCCAGGCTTTCCTGTCCTTCACTATCTCCTGGAGTCTGCTCAAACTCATGTCCATCGAGTCAGTGATGCCATCCAGCCATCTCATCCTCTCTCCTCCCCCTTCTCCTCCTGCCCCCAGTCTTTCCCAGCATCAGGGTCTTTGATGTTGGATATAGTTCCCTGTGCTAGGAATACATGAAGTGAAGTGAAGTGAAAGTCACTCAGTCGTGTCTGCTCTTTGTGACCCCATGGACTATCCAGTCCATGAAATTCTCCAGGCCAGAATACTGGAGTGGGTAGCCTTTCCCTTCTCCAAGGGATCTTCCCAACCCAGGGATTGAACCCAGGTCTCCCACATTGCAGATGGATTCTTTACCAGCTGAGACATAAGAGCAGCCATAGTAGGTCCTTCTTAGGACCTACTATTTTTTATACAGTATTCTGTATCTGCTAATCCCAACCTCCTGTTAGTAATTTATCCCCCCTCCCTCTCCCTTTTGGTAACCATAAGTTTATTTTCTTTTTTAAAGAATATTTATTGATTGATTTGGCTGCCTCGGGTCTTGGTTGCAGCATCTGGGATCTTCTTTGCATCAATCTTTCCTTATGGTGCATGGACTCTAGCTGTGATGCAGGCTCCAAAATGTGTGGGCTCAGGAGTTGCGTCTCAAAGGCTCAGTTGCTCCACAGCTTGTGGGATCTTAGTTCCCCCACCAGGGATTCAGCTTGCATCTGCTGCATTGCAAGGTGGATTCTTCACCACTGGGCCACCAGGTAAGTCCTCCATAAGTCTGTTTCCTTCCTCTGTAAGTCTATTTCTGATTGGTAAATAAGTCCATTTGTATCATTTTTAAGATTCCATATATAAGTGATATCATATGATATTTGTCTTTCTCTGACTTACTTCACTTAGACTGATCATCTCTAGGTCCATCCATGTTGCTGAAAGTATCATTATCTCATCAAATGTTAAAATCTTAACCCTGTGATTCTATAGCAAAGAAACACCCTACCCATCTAAGGAAGGGGTAATTTTCATCTTTCTGCTTAGCTCACTTCTCTGGGGGTGTGAGTGGGTGGAGGGTGTAGAAAAAAGTCACAGGAATCAAAATAAACTCACAAAAATCTGTTTCCATCTAATCAGAATTAACTCACTGATCTCATTGGCTAATTTTTCAAAAAATATGCATTAAAAATTGTGTTATTTTTAAAGTTGCTTCTGTGTTTCAATGTTTGCCTCGTGAAAAGTATAGAAAAAACTGAAAATTCTCCAGTCAAAACTGGCAACATCTATACTTCCTGATGTTTCTGACACTTTGAGTACTGTTTGAAAAGTGTGTGGCTGCTGAATTATAAGTAGAGATAAAATATTTAGAGTCATTATTTTGTTTCATGTCTTAAAATAAACATAAATGGTGGGAAGGACATGGAAGAAGGCATCCGAAGAATAGAAGGACAATCTCGGCTCTGCTCCTTTCTAGCCTCTAAAGCAAATCACTTAAGCATTCTGAACTGCAGTGTCTTTATTCAACACAATATGGAATATGTGTTTTCTCAGCAGTATGGTTTAGCACTTCTGAAACAATTGTCAGTGTATTCTGGGCATGAGCAAATAAGTCAGTATATTGAGGAGGACGGGAGTCAAGGTTTTCATGGTAAGAAGATGGGGTAACAGAGAAAAAGAGAAACAAAAAGGAACTGTGCAGTGTTGGGCTGAAATTAATTGGAGGTGTCAGGATGAACTTGTGGCTTTCAGGAGAGTAAGAGTGAAAAAGTGAGGGAGAGAGAAAGAGAGAGAGAAGAAAATGAGCAGAAAAAGGGGATGGGGGAGAGATTACACATAAAATGGATAAACAAGGCCCTACTTATAGTACAGAGAATTATATTCAATATCCTGTGATAAACCATATGGAAAAGAATATTAAAAAGAATGTATATATTTTGCTGTATATAAGAAATTAACATTGAATTATAGAAGAATTAACATTGTGAATCAACTGTATGTCAATAAAAACGTTTTAAAAAGAGGAGGAGGAGGCAGAGGAGAAGAGGATGTGGGGAAGCAGAGAGAGAGGGAGGGGAGACAGAAGAAAGGAAGCTAGGTAAGCCTGAGTCTAAGATCCAGCAGGAAAAGTACAGGATGTGTCTGGAATAACTCCCTGTGCCACAGTAACTAGGCAAACTGAAGTCCCTCAGAATCTTCAATCACCTTGGTTGGGGACTGGATCATGTGTGCTGGGTGACTTGAAATAATTATATCCAAATCTCGAAAGACCAAGTTCCAATCTGGACTCAATAGAAGAAGGTCAGATTAAAGCAGTCCAATGATATTATTTCCCTTAGACGGCAGATCTGATGGTACTAAGACCTTTGGATCATTGTCTGTTTTATGGCAATTAGCTTGAAGTATGATGTCAAGCAAAAGAAAAAGGGATTGGATTGTTTCCCTTTCCATGTGGAAGATCATTCTGACCCAGAAGCCAGGGAAGCCACCTTGCTTCCTAATTTTCACTGCATCTACTCCCTGAACCATTTTAAGATCCAGTAACGGCTTCTCATTACTCTTAGAATGATCAGAGCCCTCACCGTCATCTACAAAGCCCTATAAAACGTGGCTCCAGCCTTGACGCTGAGACCTAGCCCTGCATGCTTCTGTCACCCCACACTACACTGACCTGTCCTTGGTTAGCCTTGGTCCTCCCGCAGGGCCTTTCCTGTGCTCCTCCTTCTGCTTGGGATGCTCTTCTCTACCCTCTTCTTTGGACTAACCACCTACTTGTAATACCAGCTTAAAAGTCACTTTCTAAAAGATACCTCCTCAGAGTGGGAGCGTGCGATTGACTGTATGCACTATCATGAGTAAAATAGCTAGCTAGTGGGAAGCTGCAGGATAAAGCACAGGGAGCCCAGCTCTCTGTGATGACCTAGAGGGGTGAGATGGGGTGCGGGTGGGAGGGAGGCTCAAGGGGGAAGGCATATATGTATAGATAGATAGAGAGCTGATTTACTTCATTGTTCAGCAGAAACTAACAATAGCGTAAAGCAACCATATCCCACTTTTTCAAAAAAAGCACACAGAGTGAAAGCAGGCCAGCTGGGTGAGGGGAGCACAGTAATGGCTAATGGGCCCACCAGATGATCTCAGAGGGAATAATGGTACAGATAGAGGGAACAGCAAATGCAGGAGGCCTGAACGAAAATGAGCCTGATGTGTGGAAGGGAGAGAAGGAGGCCCAGAGTGGGCAGTGTTGCTGGACAGGGAGAGGGGAGGATGAGCTGACGACACTCAGGCAGGCAGGGTCCACACCGCAGAGCCTCGTCGGCCTTTTGATTTGATTCTTAGTAAAAGTGGAAGCTATTAAAGGATTTTTCTGTTGTCTTATATTTTGAACAGTGGGATGAGGGAGTATGAAAGCAGGTAAGTCAGTTAGGTATCTAGTTCTGCAGTCTGCATGAGAAAGGATACTGGTTCTGAACTTCGCACTGTGGGGGCTGGAGAGAAGTGGACAGGTTTAGAAAATGTCTTAGAAGTCGTGCTAGCAACCCTCTATTTATGAACTGAATTTGTGGGTGTAAAAGAAGGCCCAGAATCAGGGACTAGTGAGTGGTATTTCGGTTTGAGCAATTCCATGTAGATGATTGGGGCTTCCTGGGTGGCCCAGCTGGTAAAGAATCCACCTATAATGCAGGAGACCTGGGTTTGATCCCTGGTTAGGGAAAATCCCCTGGAAGACAGCATGGCAACCCCCTCCAGTATTCTTGCCTGGAGAATCCCCACGGACAGAGGAGCCTGGCGGCCTACAGTCCATGAGGTCACAATGAGTCGGACATGACTGAGAGCACAGCACAGCAGGTACATGGTTATTCATTTTCAGAATCTGAAGAGCAGTCGTTATTTTTTTTTTAGAAATAGGAGTGCCATGCTGGACATGCCAAAAATGATATGCATCGTGTGGGTATGGAGTAGATACCACTCAAATTAAGTATGGAGCTCAGAGGGGAGATCACGGCAGGGATATAGTTTTAGGGGCCATCAGAATAGAGACAGCATTTGAAGCTTGGGATTGTACACACTGTCCTGGAGCGGGTGTGCTATCAAGGAGGAGGGCAGGGGGAAGGAGCCAGCAAAGAAGGTTGAGACAAACTAGCCATTGAAGCAGCAGGGACACCAGGAAAAGTGAGTGGGTGGCGGAGGCCAAGAGGAGAAAGTGGGACATGGTGCTGCGTGCTGTTCAGAAGTTAAAAGGTGAAAAGATGGGGACATGTCATGAGCTGTGGCAATCTGGAAGTTGGTGACTTTGACAAGAACAGTTTCAGGGTGGTGGAGGAGGGAGCATCCTGAGGGACAGACAGTGGAGGAGCATGACTATAAACTACTTTCACTTGGGGGACAAGTTTTGCTGTTGAGGTGTGGCCGAGACACTGTCTGCCTTCTTCACACTCACCTTCCCCTTTTGCTTTAGAAGCAGCACCTCTTCACCTCATCTTTGCTACCTGGAATAAAGACTTTATATTCCAGCCTCCCTTGTAGCTGTGGATGGAAGTATCGTCCCAGGACTAGGTTCTTGATATAGTATTTCTAAGCAAGCTCCTTAAAAGGAAGAAATTTGGCTGATTCATATTGTTACATAACATAAACCAATACAACATTGTAAAGCAATCATCTTCCAATTAAAAATAAATTTTAAAAATTGCAATAAAAAAGGAAGCAATTCACCTGGGAGGAGCACCACTTTGCCTTTTTCCTGCTGCCTGGAATGTAGGGTGTGATGACTTATACCTCAAGAGTAGCCATCCTGAGCCATTAAGTAATTGAGAAGTGTGATGTCCAAATACAGCATAGTGGCAAAAGTGATAAGAGTCTGGTCTCTGATGCCTCAGTGGATTGTCTACTTCTGCACATCTTTAATGTGAGAGAAGAAATACTTGCATGTCTAAATCATCTTTCGTGGACTCAGGCTGTCGGGGGCACCGTAGCCCTTGCTGTCAAGTGCTGGATGTCCCCCCTGCCCTCGCCACTCTTGGAGGCTGAGTCAATTTAGCCAAACAGATTCTCTGCTCCCCTCCCCTCCCTCCTTGTGTCATGCATGCCTATTCAAAATCTGTGATGAGGTAGTGGGTCGACCTACCTTATGCGCTCATCTCCTAGCTGCAAGGGAGGCTGGCAAAGAATCAATCTGGCCTTTTTTGGACTTCTGGAGTGAGTGGTGCTTCCCACAAGAAGTCACGTGGGGGTTCAGATGCCATGTAGACCAAAGTAATAGTTAAAAATGCCAGCAAATATCTAGTATGTTTAGTTTCTTAAGTATTATAATAAATAAGCAGTGAGTGTTCATTTGAAAAGTTTACAGGCAAGTGACATAGGCCATGGTAATTGAATATGGATTTTTAGGTCTATTTGGATTATGTGCAGAAAGATAAATTACTTAAAACTATAATAAATTAGTAAAATATATAGAAAAAAATCACAAAGATACATTTGAATGATAAAATCAGCTTCTGGTCCATAAGACCCATTGCTAAGAGAAGCTGGGACAATTGTGAATGTCAAATAAATAATAACTTTTTTTCAGCATTGTTCCCGCTTTTTAATTGGAATATTAATTTTTTAATTTTATAAGACTAGAGTTTACCCATGCCTGTCTTTGGAACGTGGGTAATGTCTACAGCATGGAAGGACAGTTGACAAATTCAGCCCCTATTTTTGTAAACTGGCTAGCACTAACAATTTACCATTTATTTCATAGTTACTATGTGTCATGCATTGTGTGGGGTACACACATTTTCTTATCTTGTCCTCACAATAACCCTTCGAGTCATCCCCTCTCTATGGCTATGAAAATTTTGGTACACAGAAGCCAAGTCACTTGCTCAAGGTCAGGTAGCTGGTGAATGCCATAACTAGGTTTTTAACTCAGGTTTAATGAAAGCAAACTTGGGTATGACTTAGCAAAGGAGTGCAATAGGGCACTTAAGGGGCTCAAAAGCCTTATCCAGGTTAATTTAGTTCAGGAGTCATCCCAATTTATATCTTCGTTGGGAGACTCTAGACGCTGGTGAGAGTTCCACATGACTTAGGTAAATGTCCACCTGATTTAGTATATTAGATGGTACATGATGATCAACAGCAAATATGACTTGACAGTTTGTCCTTATCTATTGAAATATCTTCAGCTCTCTGTTGGTAGATGTGATAATTTCCACATACCTCAAACTGAATATCTACCTATTAAAAAGCAGATTATCTAGGTTGTATGTTTATGCTCATCAGATTTAACCACTTACCTTATTAGTGGGTCAGACAATTAGTAGAATAAATAATCAAGTTTTGAGTTTAATTAGAATACTGTCCAGACATTGTGAGGCCAAAAGTGACTAGAAATTCATCATATTTAAATGCAAATTGAGTGGACATGTTGACCTCTCATTTGTCTATATATATCTGATTATAAATGTTATATAAGATTTATTTTCAGAATTTTGTTGTCATATAGTAGAACCTGATAATATTTTATTTAACTCATGATAACCTCAAAAATTAAAAATTTCTACTAAAGAAAATAAACAGGACAGAAATAGTAATACATTAATTCTCATTCCATAATGACACAAGGGGGATGCTTACTGTTTGATAAATTGAAAAGGAAAGTTTCTGGAGAGATAAAAGTGGAGTTTGTAACCTTTTGAGAGGATGCAGGTTTTTTTTCCCCCCTCTCTCCCTCTGATGAAATCCTGCTCTTATTCAGCTGTGACAGTGAAGTCTATTGAAGGTGACTTCCCTTTTGTGTCAATGGAGAGGGGAGAAGCAGGTTACTAAGCCTCTGAGGGTGCTCCCTGCATCTTTCGCTAGAGATAGGGCTTTAGCGGGTTTTTGGAGCCCTTGAAATCATACACAAAATGTTGCATTTAGTAATGTGGGAATGTTTTTGTGGAAGAGGTTCCCTAGCTCCTACCACTGCCTCTGAAGGGGCTGTGATCCCAAGAGTAATCAGTACTGCTGGTTTGATTCCTGGGTGGGGAAGATCCCCTGGAGAAGGAAATGGCAACCCACTCCAATATTCTTGCCTGGAGAATCCCATGGACAGAGGAGCCTGGCGGGCTATAGTCCATGGGGTTGCAAAGAGTCAGACACAGCTGAGTGACTGAGTATGCACGTACACGCATTGAGTGGGGATCCTGTCATCTGAACAGGAAGCAGACACATCTACTCTTAAGTCAAAAGGACTGCTTGAGACTAGGTGCAGAACTGGCATCAGTTCAGTGTTACTTGTGATTACACACATTGCTTTCAAATGTTTTAATAGGCATAATAACTTTAAAGTTCTATTTGAAAAGAACTTTACAGTTACTAGGTCACTTTAATCTATATTTGCTCATTTAAAAGTCACAGGAATCAGTGGGACTTCCCTGGCAGTCCAGTGTTTAAAACTTGCCCTCCAATGCAGGGGATGCAGGCTCAATCCCTGGTTGGGGAGCTAAGATTTCACATGCCTCATGGCCAGAAAACCAGAACATAAAACAACAGAAGCAATATTGTAACAAAGTCAATAAGACTTTAAAAATGGTCTACATTTTTAAAAAAGTCTTTAAACATAAATAAAAGGTTTAAAAAATACAGCAATCTGTGCTAAAACTGGAGAATTAAAATTATTTTCATCTTATAGCCAAGCAAATAAAAACACAAAGGGAATAAAACCAATAACTTGTTCTAGAGATTGGAAGACTCACAGAAGTAAAAGCCCCTCCCGTAGTGTTTGAATCAGGAGTGGCCATCTGACTCAAAATGGCTCAATCAGACATCCTTCTAAGATGGTTTGGAAAGGTGACTAAAAATCAAGTTGTCTGTCCCTCGAGGATCTGGGGTGCAGTTCTTCTATCATAAATAGTGAAGCAGGAAGAGGAGGGTTAAAGTAAGGAGAGAGGGGTGAAGGGAGGCGGGAGAACCTTTGTGGGTTCTGATTCAGGTCCCCGAGATAGACTTGCGTCTGAGACAGAGCTTGGAGTGGAACCTGAATGGACTAGAGAAGACACTTGTCACTTTTATTGGGATGTAACGCCCACTCCAGTACTCTTGCCTGGAAAATCCCATGGGCTGCAGTCCATGGGGTTGTGAAGAGTCGGACACGACTGAGCTACTTCCCTTTCACTTTTCACTTTCATGCATTGGAGAAGGAAATGGCAACCCACTCCAGTGTTCTTGCCTGGAGAATCCCAGGGACGGGGGAACCTGGTGGGCTTCCATCTGTGGGGTCGCACAGAGTTGGACACGACTGAAGCAACTTAGCAGCAGCAGCAATGCTTGAGTGAAGTAGAGGACGCATGGAAGGGAACTCTGGTGGAAGTAGAACTCCTTCTTGACCCAGTGTTGGCAAGAATCGTGACATAGAATGTAAAAAATAACTTGAATTCCAATCTTGTCTTGGGTCTCTTGTGGACAATTCACAATGTTTTTTATAAGAACATCTTTTAAAAAAAAACCACTTTCGTCTGATTCCTGGCTCCTCAGGCCTCTTTTGAAACTACTCACATAACAAACAAAAAGCTCTGTAACATTTCAGCATGTGTGGATTTATGTCTGGTTGTTCTCACTCCCTTCCTCCCCCTCCTGTTCTTTCCTCTCCTTATCTTTATTACTCATCACAGAAACTTGGAAACTCGGGAGTGGGTAGAGAGGAAATAGAAGTTTTGAGAAAAACTGGTAATATTTACATGTTCAGAAATATTACTCATGCTACATATGTTTATAATAAACTGGTTTTTGCCTAAAATGATATGATCTGGTTTCTGTTATTTCTATCAAAGAGTTTTAAGTAATGTGTTCTTGGAGATAGTGGTAGAATTGAGGCAAGAACTTGAGTCTTTTGACTTAAAATTTGCTCTTTTTGTACACCCTGACTCTGCCTGCATAGCCTTAGACTGCCAGAGAATTGAGGATTCTTTAATCCTCTGAGTATTTTAAAAACAGTTTTGTATTTCTTACTGGTCTGTGATCTCCATGAGGGCAGGTACCGTGTCTGTTTTGCTCACTTGTGTATTTTCAATGCCTAAGACATTGTTGATGTGTGAAAAATTGTTGGTGCTAAAAAAAAAAAATCATTGAATGAATGAAAGAATGAATGAAGTCTAACCTTCACTTTTTAAAATTTCATAATCTTATTTACATTTGTGGAGTATCTTGACAGAAAAATATAGTAGATGGATACAACTATGAGTATAATTGCTCTTAAATTTAAGCTGCCTTTCAAGATAAAATTTTAAATTTCTGATAATTTTTCATTATTGTTTCTGGGTTTTCCCCCCTTGTATTTTGTATTTCAAGGGAAACTTTTTCAATTAACCGTGATTTCTGTTGAAAGCCCTTTACTCAAAGAGGGCAATCAGTCTTATCTTCAAGTGTGTTACATGTTAGCATGAAGGGGAGTGCAGGCTAATTTTGCTAATCAGAAACAGCTCCAGTTACATAGCTCAGGTCTAAAATTATGGGATGGACACTAGACAGGGAAAAAGTTTGATGAAACAATATTTCAAGCCATGTTTTCCACACATGTTGCAATGAATCTGTGTTGGCATTATGATGAATACAAATCATAATTGACTTGGTTGAAAGCCCAATGAGTGTGTTGTGTGATAGTGACAATTGCCCTAGGCTGTGAAAAATCTTCCTTGAGATTTGAAAAAAAACTTCTTGTTCTTATAGACCAACAACATTTGTAACAGAAGAGACTTAACCTTAATATCAACTTTATTCTTCTAAGAAACACCTTCCTGACCCATACCCACAAAAGACCTGAATTTCTTCTCCCAGGGACTCAGGCCTTCCTACCTCTCTCCCTTCCATCCTTAGATCTTGGATTCAGAAGAAGGTGGACTTAACATTCCAGGGGCAAGAAGGGATCACAGTTACGGTGGTGTCCTTGATCTCTCAAACTGAGCTGAGGTATCAGTGAGAGGCAGAGAGTGCTCTGGACTGAAAGATCAAGTTGAAGGTTCAAAACTTAACTCTGGTACTTCCTAGCTTTGTGACCTCCAAAAAGTTAATTAGTTCTGTTAATAAATTTCTCAACCTTAAAATAGGAATGATGGTACTTTTACAGGCTTACTACTAAATGAGGTGATATCTTAAATACTGGTACATATAGACCTCCAAAAAGGAGTGCTTTCTCATTTTCATTCCCAGTTTCTCTCCTTCATTCAATTTTGTGCCTCTACAAAGAAAAACCTGTGACTTCCACTTTTGAGATTTTTCTCTGAAAAAATATCTTCCTTTGACTCTTGGGAAGACTTTTGAAGATTGCAAACTCTCCCCTGCACCTGTGTCTCTAGGGCACCAGGAATCTACAGCCTGGTGAGCTTGCAGGGAAAACATCAAGTTCAGAATCTCCAATAACCTTGCTCACTCAAGCCCTTGAGTACCGAGTGACAGGCAAATGATCAACCATGTTGGTGCCTATTCTCTTTTTCTTGTATTATACAAGGAGCTCATAAAGTACCATAGTGAAAGAGAAAGTGTTAGTCACTGAGTTGTGTCAGACTCTTGGTGACCCCATGGACTGTAGCTCGCCAGGCTCCTCTGTCCTTGAAATTCTCCAGGCAAGAATACTGGTGGGGGTTGCCATTCCTTTTTCCAGGGGATCTTTCCAACCCAGGGATCAAACCTAGGTCTGCTGCATTGCAGGCAGATTCTTTATCATCTGAGCCACCGGGGAAGCCTATAAAGAATCATAAGCTCATGGATTACAATAGGCAATGACACAATAGTTGATTAAAAAGATCATCTTTTGAATACTTTAAATAATAATTTAGACTTGCATGTTAAGATAATTTTCCCAAATTAGGATAAATTTTTAGTAGAAAGTGGGTGTTAGACCAAGGCAAATTTTGCAGCGTGTCAAAAAACTTTGTTTAGATCATCTTCACATACACGAGTAAATTATATTATTGATGGCTATGGCTTATTATATCTGGTAAGATATAAGCAAAAAGCTTAACCTATTAATGGATTGAACTCACTAATTCCCTCAGATTCTGTGATTCTTTGTAAAAGGGGAGAATTGAACCTCTGTAAAAATAAAGCCACTTTTGATTTCTGCAATATATATTTTCCATGCTAACCTCCTTTCTACTTTAGGTAGCATAGCCAAATATTTAGGTTTTCCTGATGCTCCAATACTTTGGCCACTTGATGTGAAGAGCCGACTCATTGGAAAAGACACTGATACTGGGAAAGATTGAGGGTAGGAAGAGTAGGGGGTGACAGAGGATTAGATGGTTAGATGGCATCACTGACTCATTGCACATGAGTTTGAGCAAATTCTGGGAGATAGTGAAGGACAGGGAAGCCTGGTGGGCTGTGGTCAATGGGGTTGCAAAGAGTTGATACGACTTAGCAACTGAACAACAGGACAATCTTGTTTGGAGACTTTTGTTCTGGTGTAATTATGAATATACTTCCCCCAGCTCCCCCACCAAAGGTGTTTTGAACAATGAGATTTTATGAGGAGAGTGAAAATGTTGAAAACTCAACATTTAGAAAACTAAGATCATGGCATCTGGTCCCATCACTTCATGGCAAATAGATGGGGAAGCAATGGAAACAGTGAGAGACTTTATTTTGGGGGGGTTCCAAAATCACTGCAGATGGTGACTGCAGCCATGAAATTAAAAGACGCTTGCTCTTTAGAAGAAAAGCTATGACCAACCTAGACAGCATATTAAAAAGCAGAGACATTACTTTGCCAACAAAGGTCCATCTAGTCAAGGCTATGGTTTTTCCAGTAGTCGTATATGGATGTGAGAGTTGGACCATAAAGAAAGCTGAGCGCTGAAGAATTGATGCTTTTGAACTGTGGTGTTGGGGAAGACTCTTGAGAGTTCCTTGGGCTGCAAGGAGATCCAACCAGTCCATCCTAAAGGAGATGAGTCCTGAATATTCATTGGAAGGACTGATACTGAAGCTGAAACTCCAATACTTTGGCCACCTGATGAAAATAACTGACGGAAGCCTGGCATGCTGCAGTCCATGGGGTCACAAAGAGTCGGATGTGACTGAGCGACTGAACTGAACTGAACCTTGGAGGTTTACATTTGCTATTTTTCCTTTGGAATTTCAGAAGTAAACCGGAAATCTCAGGTTTACCTTTAGAACAGGAGTTCTATGGATTGAAATCAGAATTTGAGGGAGTATGAACTTGAAGAGGAAAAAAATATGCCCTTAATATATCTAATTCTAATTACCCTTCAATTATGAATGTGGATGACAAACCACAGTGGTGTTATTTCTCTTGTGACTTCATTATCAAGAAAATATAAAGATATTTTCATATCTGTAGCTATTGCAGATTTGCAAAATATCACTATTTGTTGTTATTTCTGAATTAGAAAGATTACATGGACCACAGTCTTCATGTTTAGAGATCCCAGACAGTTATGCTGCTTTACAAGATTAGCCACCTACAATTGTTTGTTGATCAATATGATGAATTAGTTCCTAAATGTTTGCAACACTAGACAGTTTAAATAAGAATTCTTCACTCTCTGTACGGCAGCGAGGACTTTTGAACAGAGTGCATGAATTCTGTTGCCGCCTAAATGGATATTCTTGGAAATCTTGCTGTCACTGCTGGAGTGGATGCTTTAACTCAGGAAGATGAGATGCAAAAGTCTCTGTCAGTTTCTTTGAAAAGTCAAATTTGCAAACATCTGGAAACAGTTCAGAAAGTTCTACCAGTTATTTTATATTGATGACATCAAAATTGAACCATGAACTCTTACTCTTTTTTCTTTTTGCTATAAAGTATATTAAGATGATGAGCTAGCCAAAAGGGAATTCATTAGTCTTTGGTTAAAAAAGAAAAAGACTCCAGTTGGAGTTTAATTCAAAAAACCTTGGAAAGTTCAGGTGTTCTTCGACAGAAACTATTCTTGTCTTGTAAAGTAGCTCTAAAAGCTTTAAACCATTTACAAGGATTTACATTTACAAATCAGCAGTCTCAATGTCTGTAACAATAACAAAAAATTGACATAAGATGTTTATCCAACAAGACATGCCTATAGCCTTTTCAAAGCCCTCTCCAGAGATTAATGTCCTTATTCAGTCTAGCAACAACAGACTTCCCACTGATAAGTCGTTACAGATAAATTTATTTTTAATTTGTTTATATTTTGATGTATTTTTGAACTTAATACACTAATAAAAAACACATAGTATTATATTACACATTTGTTTTTCAAAGCTGTTTTGACAGCCATGTTTCAATGTGATTGGTTTCTCTTGTAAATCTGTGTATTTGATCTCTTTGAATTAAAAAATATCATTCTGAAAGAGATCCCTAGTTTGATCAGTTTGCCTCTAGAGTGCCAACAGGGCCCATGATACACCTATAGGTTTAAGAATACTGGCTTTGGGGAATTTCCTGGAAGTCCAGTGGTTAGGACTCAGCACTTTGACTGCTAAGGGCCCAGGTTCAATTCCTGGTCAGGGAACTAAGATCCCACAAACTGCTCAGGGCAGCCATATATATATATAAATTCCTGTTATCTATGGCTTGATAATTTCTGAAAGAAAAAATGGGACTGCTTGTCCAGGCCCACAATCATGGACCATCAAGTTTCCCTGAACTTGTTCCTAAGTAGAGTCCACAGGATTCTAAGTAATTTAATAAAACAAAGCACTGGCTTTGGAGCTGCATCTCAAGGTGGAAACTTGTAGGAGACACAGTAGGCATAATATCATTTCTTCACCGTACAGAACTATGAGGTCTTGCTCACGGTTGGAAAGGACTAAGCGCACACCCACTGTGCAGACTCATGTGTGCGTCATGCCAGCAAATGGCTAGAAATGATATGCACCACAGAGAAATACAGGTAAGTTTCTAAGGATGGTCAGAAGGAAGATCGTTATCAGGAATAGGAGGGAACACATGGAAAAAGTGATATTCCTGCTGGTTTGGATGGAATTGGTAAAATCTGAATATTTCAAGTGGGGATATTCATGCTAAATTTGTCCATAGGCCATCCAGACCAGAGACCTCAGAGCCACCCTTGAATTCTCCACCTCACACCTGCATCTGTGATCAAGTCTTGTCCCTTAGGTCTCTTTCCTAGTCTTATTTCCATTCCTCCTATTTATCCCCTAGGATATTGCCTGGCTTCATGCTTATTACCAGAACGACTGGAATGGCAACCCACTCCAGTACTCTTGCCTGGAGAATCCCATGGACGGAGGAGCCTGGTAGGCTACAGTCCACGGGGTCACAAAGAGTTGGACACGACTGAGCGACTTCATCTCACCTCACTGGAATAGCCTCCTGCCTGGACCTCCATCTCCTTTCTCAAATCCCTTCCACATAGGTTATCCTAACTATAATGAAAATAATATATTATTTATTTGCAGCAGTAAGTTAATGTTCAAGTTTTAGCATTTTATATGTATGACATTAAGCCCCATGTTAAAATGTGGAATGGTCACACGCCACACGTACGCTAACATTGACGAGAATGCATTGGAGCTGTAGTTATCAGTCTTGGCAACACGTATAATCATCATTTATGGATCTGTTAAAAGGCCCTGATGCAGGAGACCTACCCTCGCAGTTCTGATGTAACTCCCACGGAGACAGAGCTCCTGAACCGCCAGCACTGTTCCTGTCTGCCTCTCTAGTTTTTACTTTATCTGCTCCCCTTGTACCCCATCAAATTGCTGGTATCCCTCAAATTCCCATGAGGTTCCCAGGACGTCCTACATGGTACACTTATCCTCTTGGTCTAAACATGTTTTTAGATGTCTCAGCTCGCCTTTCTAGGGAGAATTTTCAGTCTTCTCTAGGTAAGATGGTCCACTCTCCTTTGTGCCCCTTCTCTGATCTGTATGTCCTTGTATCATAGCAGCAATATAATTTGACTTGTGTTCTTCCCTTCCCCTCACTCTCAATGGCACTGGAAAGGAAGCCATCTCCCTTGTGTCGTTTTCATAAATATGTTTCCAATGACTTTAAAACCTTGTTTGCGCAGCTCCTACTATGTAGAAATATCACAAATAAGCTGGAATAAAATTTAGCTTTTTTCTCTATATTTGCTGAAGCAAATAAGATACAGTTGCTCAGTACCTTATTTATCAACCTCCTTTTATATTCGTGTAAGTAATACGATCCTGTTTTTCTGTGACAGACATCTTTGTAACAAAACATGTGTGAGAACTCAATTGGGAGTTTTGAGAAATGTATCTTTCTCATTAATTATTTTAAAAATCCCTCTTGGAATCATGACAAACATAGCGCGATAGTTTCTATTGAAGTGAAATTAAGCCCAGATGTCAATCTTTTATTTCGCTTGGGAGTTTCACACCAACGTACACCAGAGAAGCGGCAGCTGCGGCTTTTACAAGTGGTAAAATCCCCGGGCAGATGGGATCCGCTCAGCTTGGGACCCTTCGGAGGCTGTGGGAGTAGTACGTTCTGAGCTCTCATTTGCAATTCTGGGCAAAATTTGCAAAAGGGCTTCTTAGCGAGAAGTCTATATTTGCATACACAAATTAGATGCATACGAATATGAATGCCTCCAACCTGGTTTCCACATCACATCGTCACCCTCTGGCAACACTGATCTATCTTGAATGATAACCCCTAACTTTGAAAATTGAACCTTAAATTTTATATTATGTTATTTCTCCTATTTCTTTTTGATTTTCAAGTCATTAATCATAGTCTAGAGAAAAATCAACTTCTCACTGCATTCTCTTAGATACCCTAAGGATACAGACCCCTCAAATAATTAAACTTAGGGGAAATATTTTTAAATGAATTTATTTCCCAAGTGTAAGTTTTGCTAAATTTTTAAAATCTGAGTCTTATCACTATTAAATTATGTGCTGAGTTGCTCGGTTGTATCTGACTCTTTGCAACCCCACTCAGTCATGTCTGCTCTGAGACCCTGTGAGCTGTAGCCCGCCAGGGTCCTCTGTCCATGGATTTTCTGGGCAAGAATACTGGAGTGGTTGCCACTTCCTTCTCCAGGGGATCTTCCTGACCCAGGGATCAAATCTGTGTCTCTGGCATCTCCTGTTGGCAGGCAGATTCTTTACCTCTGTGCCCCCTGGGAAGCCATATTAAGTTATGGAGGAAAGTCATAATGAAAATTATATAAGAATTCCTACTTTCTATGTGCTACTTTAAAACCATGATCAGAAGACCCCCCTACATTAGAATAAAATGCAGATTCCTGTCCTACCACTAATGAGAAATTTGCATTCCTGGTGATTTCTATGAGCCATAAAGTTTGAGAACTACTGCTCTAAGTCATTTTGAAAATTACACACTCCAGATAAAATGGCTCTTTAAATTTCCCTTTTTATAATCTGCTGTTTGCAACTCTGGCTTCTGCTGACATTTTTACTTCTTACATTGGATTGGCTATATCTGTCTCTCAAGATCTAATATTGATAATCATGGATTTAGTTCCATGTGACCAAAGGACAGAATCCAATTATTATCAATCTCATAATTGACTCCTTTTCTTCTTCTTTCCTTTTTTTTTTTTTTTTGCATTTGACATCTTAAACTTCAAATCTTAGGTTCTTAAAATATAGTTATTCTCTTGTGAAGTCAGTTATGAGTGTTCTTTTAGCTGCAGCAAGAACTGTTTTTAAAAGTCCATATTCAATATCTTATAATAACCTATAAACAAAAAGAATATAATATATATATGCATATATATATATAAAGTCTGAATACATATAACTAAGTCTACCTTGCTGCTGCTGCTGCTAAGTCACTTCAGTTGTGTCCGACTCTGTGAGACCCAAAGACGGCAGCCCACCAGGCTCCCCCATCCCTGGGATTCTCCAGGCAAGAACACTGGAGTGGGTTGCCATTTCCTTCTCCAATGCGTGAAAGTGAAAAGTGAAAGGGAAGTCGCTCAGTCGTGTCCGACTGTTCGTGACCCTATGGACTGCAGCCTACCAGGCTCCCCCGTCCATGGGATTTTCCAGGCAAGAGTATGGAGTGGGGTGCCATTGCCTTCCCTACACTCAAAATTAACACAACATTGTGAATCAACTATTCAGTTCAGTCACTCAGTTGTGTCCAACTAGTTGCGACCCCATGGACTGCACCTCGCCAGGCTTCCCTGTCCATCACCAACTCTCAGAGCTTACTCAAACTCATGTCCACTGAGTCAGTGATGCCATCCAACCATCTCATCCTCTGTTGTCCCCTTCTCCTCTTGCCTTCAATCTTTCCCAGCATCAGGGTCTTTTCAAATGAGTCAGTTCTTCAGATCAGGTGGCCAAAGTATTGAAGTTTCAGCTTCAGCATCAGTCCTTCCAATGAACGTTCAGGACTGATTTCTTTTAGGATGGACTGGTTGGATCTTCTTGCAGTTTAAGGGACTCTCCAACACCACAGTTCAAAAGCATCAATTTTTCAGTGCTCAGCTTTCTTTAGAGTCCAACTCTCACATCTATACATGACCACTGGAAAAACTATAGCCTTGACTAGATGGACATTTGTTGGCAAAGTCATGTCTCTGCTTTTTAAAATGCTGTCTATATGTTTCAGTGTTAGTGTTTTCATGTCTGTCAAATACCCACCTGAATTCCATTAGAAGACCTTTAGATAATAAAGGCAAATGCTTGAAAGAAGTATGACAGTTGTTTAGTATAGAAATCCTTTACTATTATCACCTTCATAATTTTAATTAATAACCTTTCTCTTTAATTCCACATATGTGTCTATTATATATTCACAAAAGCTTCATTTTTATCATCATTGCCAGGGAGTTTATAGCAATCATTATAGGGCTGAGAAGTTTTTAAATAATCACAACTTTATACATACAGTGTTTCTCTCTTCTCTTAAGTGACATGCCTAGAACTACATATTCTCAAAGGAAAAGACTCTTCATAGTCTTGTAATTACGTACATTCTCTGAGGAGAAACCAGGGTACAGTTTCCTAGGAAAAGAGCACTCAATAACAATTTAACATTTCCTGCCAAATCCCCTAGGTTGTGGTAATTTTCAAACATTGTATAAAATGACACACATTCCATATATGAGGTGTGATTAAAACATAAGACAAGTCACACATGAAAATATCTCTCATTACTTAATAATCACACCTCATACATCACCTCAGGGAATCAGTCATAGCATGTAATTTTTTAAACCTTCACCTTATTGCCCACCTACCTCTAATCCGACTTCCCCTCTGGCCACCCCAGAGTGAGAGAAAGTAGACTGCCATCCAAAGACGTCTGGTGTGGGATACAGGGCAGCAGTCAAACGCCCTCGGCGGGATGTCAGCAGGGATCTGCTGCCACTCAAAGCCCAGGATGTATGTGGTCTCGAAATGATTCCTGGCTGCTTCACACAGGGGCAGATCTAGGCAAAACTGTGTAGTCGATGAAGTCTGGCCCTCCCCGTGGCCCTCAGCTGCACCGCTGCTCCCCGCGGCTGAGGGGCCTCCCCTGAGGCTGGGGCTTTACAGACCGTTCCTGAGCATCAGTCTTTCCCCTTCCTACTCATCAGCACATAGCCATCTTATGTCCTGTTCCATCATTTGGTGAACAGTTATCATGTGCCCAGCACAGAGCTTGGTGGGCACAAACTTGGAAAACCATGGCTTGGCTTCATGGAATTTAGCTGGATAAAGCAAATTAAATTTATCTGATGTTAGGGTGGTTCAATAAGTTAACTGATGTATTCCAAGGGTTAAGACAGTGCTTGGTGCATAGTAGATGCTCAATACATATTTGCTGAAGCACTTAAAATAGCCTAAGGCTAAGTCTATACTGGGTACAGTGGGAAAGTGATGGTTCAAGGAACATATCCTAAAAAGATGACACCTGAGCTAAGTCTGAAAGGATAAGTAAGATACTGAAGATAAGGTAGGTTGAAAAGGCAACTTTGAGCACAGGGAAGAGTATGAGCAAGGCATGGGGATTTTACACAACACAGAGTGTGCAAGGACACTTTAACAATTGTGTATTAGAAGAGTTTAAGGTACGAAGCAAGGAGTAGTAGCAAATGAGACTAGGGAGATAAATAGAGTGAAGCTGTATAATATCTTATATGCCACACTACAGCAAAGTTGGTGGCTCAGAGATTAAAGCGTCTGCCTCTAATGTGGGAGACCCAGGTTCGATCCCTGGGTCAGGAAGATCCCCTGGAGAAGGAAGTGGCAACCCACTCCAGTATTCTTGCCTGGAGAATCCCATGGACGGAGAAGCCTAGTAGGTTTCAGTCCACCGGGTCACAAAGAGTTGGACACGACTGAGCAACTTCAGCTCACCTCACAGCAAAGTTTATATTTGATTTGTAATCAATAGAATTGCCTGCAATGCAGGAGACTAGGGTTCGATCCCTGGGTTGGGAAGATCCCCTGGAGAAGGAAATGGTTTCCCACTCCAGTATACTTGCCTGGAAAATCCCATGGACAGAGGAGCCTGGTGGGCTACAGTCCATGGGGTTGCAAACAGTTGAACCTAACTGAGTTATAACTAAACATGCACACATACAGTAGGAAGTCAGGTCATATTTGTTTTTTAATATCTCCTATTGTAAGTTACAGGAATAGATTGGAGGAAGGCTCCTCTGTCCATGGGATTCTCCAGGCAAGAATACTGGAGCGGGTTGCCATTTCCTTCTCCAGGGGATCTTCCCAACCCAGGGACTGAACCCATGTCTCCTGCGTATCTCCTGAAGTGCAGTCAGATTCTTTACCACTGAACCACTGGAGAAGCCAACAAGCCTTTATATGTCAAAAACGTTTTCTCTCAGGTAGAACACAGGCATTTTCTTAGTTTGGGGGAAGCTCAGAACTGAATGCTTGCTTACTATTGTACAGCTGAGTTAGAATGGTCAGTGGTAAGGTTATTGCAGCTACTCCTTATAGTTTCAATATATATTTTTAAAATTTTACAACTTTTGTTGAGATAACTTACACAATAAAATGCACACATAGGGACTTCCCTGGTGGTCCAGTGGTTAAGAATCTGCAGGGAATTCTTCAATGCAGGGGATGTGGGCTCAGTCCCTGGTCTGGAAACTCAGATCCCACATGCCACAGGGTGACTAGAGCCTGTGCTGCAGCTAGGGAAAGCCCACGCGCCACAGTGAGGAGACTGTGCACCACAGCAATGAGCAGCCAAGCCAGAATGCTTTTAAAGGGGGCGGGGGTGCTGGTGGAAATCTGTTCTTTAAAAAGAAAATAAAATGCACAGATACTAAGTATATAGTTTGATGAGTTTTGAAAACTGTATACACCCATGTAACACAACCCAAGTTAAGATCTAGAATATATGGTCAACCACTTGTAAAAGAATGAAACTAGAACACTTGCTAACACCATACACAAAAATAAACTCAAAATGGATTAAATATCTAAATGTAAGACCAGAAACTATAAAACTCCTAGATGAGAACAGAGGCAAAACACTCTCTGACATAAATCACAGCAGGATCCTCTATGACCCACCTCCCAGGATATTGGAAATAAAAGCAAAAATAAACAAATGGGACCTAATTAAACTTAAAAGCTTCTGCACAACAAAGGAAAGTATAAGCAAGGTGAAAAGACAGCCTTCACAATGGGAGAAAATAATAAATAGTAAATGAAGCAACTGACAAAGAATTAATCTCAAAAATATACAAGCAACTCCTGCAGCTCAATTCCAGAAAAATAAACGAACCAATCAAAAAATGGGCCAAAGAACTAAATAGACATTTCTCCAAGGAAGACATACAGATGGCTAACAAACACATGAAAAGATGCTCAACATCACTCATTATCAGAGAAATGCAAAGCAAAACCACAACTCCAGTCAGAATGGCTGCGATCCAAAAGTCTACAAGCAATAAATGCTGGAGACGGTGTGGAGAAAAGGGAACCCTCTTACACTGTTGGTGGGAATGCAAACTAGTACAGCCACTATGGAGAACAGTGTGGAGATTCCTTAAAAAACTGGACATAGAACTGCCTTATGACCCAGCAATCCCACTGCTGGGCATACACACTGAATTGAAAGAGACACATGTACCCCAGTGTTCACCGCAGCACTGTTTATAATAGCCAGGACATGGAAGCAACCTAGATGTCCATCAGCAGACGAATAGATAAGAGCTGTGATACATATACACAATGGAGTATTACTCATCCATTAAAAAGAATACATTTGAATCCATTCTAATGAGGTGGATGAAACTGGAGCTGATTATACAGAGTGAAGTAAGCCAGAAAGAAAAACACCAATACAGTATACTAACGTATATATATGGAATTTAGAAAGATGTTAACGATAACCCTGTATGCGAGACAGCAAAAGAGACACAGATGTATAGAACAGTCTTTTGGACTCTGTGGGAGAAGGCGAGGGTGGGATGATTTGGGAGAATGGCATTGAAACACATATATTATCATATGTGAAACAAATCACCAGTCCAGGTTCGATGCATGATACAGGGTGCTCAGGGCTGGTGCACTGGGATGACCCGGAGGGATGGTACGGGGAGGGAGATGGGAACACATGTACACCCGTGGCGGATTCATGTCAATGTATGGCAAAACCAATACAATATTGTAAAGTAATTAGCCTCCAATTACAATAAATAAATTTATATTAAAAAATAAAGGGAAGTAATTCCACACTCAAACAAAAGTATAGATATATTTCCATCATCCCAGAATATGATCTCTTGTCCTTTCCAGCCAGTTCTTCCTGCTCCAGGCAACCATGTCTGATGTCTATTACCACAGATGCGTTAGTTACCATGGGCCTTGCACTCCTTATAACTGAAATCATGGAATAATATATATTCTTCTGTGTCTGGCTTCATTCACTTAATTTTATGTTTATGAAATGCATCTGTGTTGTTGATTTATCAGTAGTTTGTTCCTTTTTATTCCTGTATACTATTCCATTCCCTGTTGATGGACATTTTAATTATTTCAAGTTTTTTGTGAAAAAGATTTAATTTGGTGACAAACAGTTCTTTTAAAAAAATTGTTAATTAATTAATTTGGCTGCATCGAATCTTAGGTGCAGCCCTTGAGATCTCAGTTGCATCTTGTGGGATCCTTTGTTGAGGCACCTGGGCTCTCTCTAGTTGGGCCTTGTGGGCTCTGGAGCATTCAGGCTCAGTGATTATGGTGTGTAGGTTAACTGCTCCGTGGCATGTGGGGTCTTAGTTCTCTGATCATGGATCAAACCCACATCCTCTGCATTGCAAGGCAGATTCTTAACCACTAGACCACTAGGGAAGCCCCTATTTCAAGTTTTCAACTACTAGGAATAAGGCTCCAATTAATTCTCTAGTAATTAGTATTTTTTTTCCCCTGTGGACATAGTTATAGATTCTCTTGAGTAAACACCTACGAATGGAATTATTTGGTTATAGGATAGGTTTATGTATAGGTAGAAGAAACTGTCAGTGTTCCAAAATGGTTGTTCACATCCTTAATAGTAATTCCACACTGGTCGTTCTGACATCAACCATTTAGTAGGTATGAAACTGTGGTTTTAATTTGTATTTCCCTGATGACTAATGATATTGAGTAACTGCATCTGCTTGCTTGTCATGACTCTTCCTTTTGAAGTGTTATTTAAATGCTTTGTTATTTTTGAGCTGTTTGTATTTTCTTATTGATTTGTAGGAATTCTCTATAATTCTGAATACAAGTCCTTTGTCACATTGTGGATACAACCTCACAGATTATATCTGTCCTGTTTGTTTGCTTAACAGTGTCTTCTGATGAGCAGTAACTTTTAATTTTTATGAAGTCCAAGTTATCATTTTTTCTTTTATGGTTAATGTTCCTGGTATTCTAGGAAATCTTAGGAATGACATTATTCTCCTATTTTTTTTCTAGAAACATTATCGTTGAGTTTTGTATGTAAATCTATAATTTATCTTAGGTTAATTTTTTAAACATAGAATCAAGTAGGGGTCTAGGTTCATTTTTTTCCCTGTACGTATATCTGGATTGTTCCAGTTCTTTGTGAGGATGTTCCTTTTCCACTGAGTTTCACCGACACCTGTTTTGAAAATCAGTTGACCATTTGTATGTGGCTCTATTTTTGGATGCTGTATCATTCTATTCCATTAAGCATTTGTCTGTTCTATGACAATGCCACTCTGTCTTAATAACTGTGGCTTTACAGAGTTTATGATAGGCATACGTGTGTAATCACAATGTACGTTCAAAAATAATACATTACTTCATAAAGATTCAGGTAACACATAACAGTACAAGTCTAGTCACCCCTTTCCCACACTTAGACCTGTATTGCCATAGGTTTTCCTCCATACACACATAATACATTGCCAATATTTTTGCTTTAAACAATCAGCTTTTCAAAAACATTAAAAAGATTTTTCTCACATATTTATTTTTTTTCTAGTGCTCGTCTCTTCTTTCTGTAGTTTTGGGCTTTCATGTGACATCATCTCCTGTCAGCTTAAAGAACTTCTTTTCATAGTTTTTACAGCACACATCTGCTGGAAAGAAATTATCTCAGCTTTGTCTGTCCAAATATATTAATATGTTTTATCTTTAGTGTGAAAGATCTTTTTACTGGGTATAGAATTCTGGTTGACATGCTCTTTTATCGTCTTTCACCTTTCAATCTTTCTGATGAGACATCAGATTCATTTTCAGTATTATTCCCCTCAGTGTGTTACGTCTCTTTTATTTGTTTGCTTGTATGAGTCTTCATCTTTGGTGTTCAGCACTTTGATTATGATGCATCTAGATTTTTTTCTTTGTGATTATTCTGCTTGGAGTTTGCTGAATTTCTTGAATAGGGGGTTTAAAGTCTCTCATCAACTTTAGAAATTTATCAGATATTTTCTCCTCATGTCTTTCTTTTGCCCCATTTTCTCATTCCCTCCTCTTGTGTAACTTTAATTTCATATTGGTTGTTGTTCAGTTGCTCAGTTGTGTCCGACTCTTTGCTACCCCATGGATGGCAGCACGCCAGGCTTCCCTGTCCTTCACCATCTCCCAGAGTTTGCCAAAACTCATGTCCATTGAGTCAGTGATATTATTCAACCATCATGTCCTCTGTCATCCCCTTCTCCTCCCGCCTTCAATCTTT
Organism: Redunca redunca; assembly: GCA_006410935.1. Lineage (NCBI taxonomy): Eukaryota > Metazoa > Chordata > Mammalia > Artiodactyla > Bovidae > Redunca > Redunca redunca. The sequence continues at coordinate 374,718 of SJYQ01000687.1, read as the reverse complement.
CCCAGCATCAGGGTCTTTTTCAATGAGGCCTCTCCTTGCATCAGGTGACCAAGGTACTGGAGGTTCAGCTTCAGCATCAGTCCTTCCAATGAATATTCAGGGTTGTTTTCCTTTATATGTTAGACTATTTAATGTTGTTCTATTGGTTTCAGATGCTCTGTTCATCTTTGGTCATTGTCCCTTTTTTTTTGTTTCAGTTTGAATAATTTCTAGCTATTTATCTTCAGTTTTACTCTCTTATGAGTTGTCTAGTCTTCTGTGAATCTCATGGAATGAATTCATTTTTTATTTTGTAGTTTTCATTTGTAGACTTTTCATTTTGTTCTTTGTAGTTGTTATTTCTTTAGTGAAATTCCACACGTGTATCATATTTTTAACCTTTTCCATATATTCTTAACAAACTTATCACAGTTATTTTAAAGTACTTTGTGTTAATTTCAAAATCACATTATCTCTGGGTGAGTTTCTACCATTGAATTTAGGTTAGATTTTACTCCTCTGCATAGCTTTGAAATATTTTTACTCGTGACCAACATATGTAAAAAATAGTAGGGGTGGAAGTAAGTAGTATTTTATCCATAGAAAAGTGTATGTTCTTTCCTTGAGCCGCTGGGTTGAGGAAGGAGGTACAGAAAGAGAAAGTCAATCTCACCTGTAATTGATGCATTTCTAGACTTGTAGGAGCTTTCAGTAGTTCAATTGACTTTTGGTTCAAATGTTTAGAGCAAATGATCAGTATTTTCTTGTTGGTATGTCTTGGGATTTGCGAATCAGTGAGCATCTTGTGATCTTTCTCTGCTATATAGCCCAGCCACACAAATCATCCCACACGTGTTCAAAGTAGGGCTGGTTTTTCCATACCTTTGTCAATGGCAGATTTATTCCACAGGCCATTGTTCTGCCAGGGGTAAAAGCAGGCATGTGTCTTTCCTCTCTTAAAAAGAGTTCTATGTTGGAATTTAATTTGTTTCCTTTAGTTCATTTAGGTTCATTATTCAGCTTTTTTATTGTTTCAGCTATGATTTGATACTTTGATCTTGTGTCAAATCATGTACTACCTTTTTATAGTTTTTATTGTAATTTACTTTCATTTTTTTAGCTTGAACTGAACTGAATGATTTGAAACTTTCTACATTCTAACCAGAAGCAAAAGTCCCTTAATCCTTAATTTTAGCATTCTTATTTATTGAAAATATATCTTTTATCATAAACATGAGATATAGTTTCAAAATTGGTAGAAATGCTAAATATGTACATGGTTAGGTTGGTGGAGTAAGAGCCTTCCTTTGAGTGTAGTGAACTAAGAAGGAAGTCCCAGACCCAGAAGTTCACAGGCATATGGGCAGTGAAGCAGGGATGTAGGAGAAAGAAGAAGAAAATTTAAGGAGATGGTTCTGTTAGCTCATACGGAAGAATATCTGTGATTCATGCACTTGTACAAGAATAGACTCCTTTCCACACTACAAGTTAGTAAGTTGGCACTGTAAGTGGAATTTCTAGTACACTAGGGACAGATAGATCATGCTGCCCTAGCTCTTGGACTGTACTCTTTGAACCACTAGGTGATTACTTTTTCCACCATGAGGGCCTGAGAACTTCCCCCTTATTTAATAATCAGGCACAAGTGTGGAAACGAGAATTTTGGTGGATTTGTATTTTGTCAGGCTACCTAAGCTAGAATTATATTTCCAAGATACCCCTTCCTTGCACATGTTTGAGTTAAGAGGCCACAAAAGACAGTTTTCATGAGATTTGGAAGGTGATGAAGCAGCCGTATTCTTTTTATGTCTGGAAAGTCAGTCTAGAGGCACCAGGTGTTGTCGCCTGTGTGCGTGACTGTTTATCTTCTGGCTCATTTTTGCTGGCTGGGTGTGCAGCCCAGCCTACAGCCCCTTCAGTTCCCTTCAGGCCTTCCTGCAGCTTCTCTGACTCTTGGACCATGTACGGATTTAGATCTGTGTTGAAGGGCACCAGCTTCTCCTGCAGGACACTGCATCATCAACGTGGCAGGTTTAGAGGCAGGAAGAGAAATATAGGCTCTGGTTTGTCTTTGTTCTCTCTGATTCACATCCATCTTCCTTCCCTAACTTCCTTCCCTGATTACTGTAGGGTCCAGCACCAGATGCGGAGCCAGCAGCTTCACCCAGACAGTTTAAGCCGATCCTATAATTACCTGTGGTCAAATCCCTATAGCAAATCCCTTATGATTATATACCTTCTAGTTGTTTTGTTCCTCTGATAAAACCCTTAGAAATAACCTTCTCTTCAAACCTTTATCTTACCATAGCTTTAGTAGAAAAGAGGCTAAACAGTTAAGTATAAATTTACCCCCAAGCTAGGGCATAATAAAAAGGAAATTAAAACCAAAGCAATACGAACCTGGATAATGTGAGCAAATAATGAATCCTTTCCCCCTAGCTCCAATTCTGCCTGCACACCTCCTTCCTAAATCCCATTTCAATGACTTTCTTAATGCCCTCTACTAGAAGGATTGTTCTTAGCTATGTTTACTCATCAAAGTATAGGTCAAGAAAAGGAAAGCAAGAGAGCAAATGCTTCTTGCTTCTTAAGGCCTGCTCTCTGCTTCCTGAGTCCTCTCCAGGCTCTGTCTTCTACCCTGTATGACATCAGGAGTTCCAGCACCCTTCAAGAGGGAACTGGATGTGGACTTCCCTGGTGGGCCAGAGACTAAGACTTTGCATTCCCAGTGCAAGGGGCCTGGATTCGATCCCTGGTCTGGAAAATAGATCCCACATGCTGCAACTAAGAGTTTGCAACTAAACACCCCACATGCTGTGACTAAAATGCAGCACAGTCAAATAAATGCATAAATTTTTTTTTTTTTTAAAGAGAGAACTGGTCTACCATCCAGGTGTAACCTAGGCTTAGAGAATACAAGAGGATAACCAAAACTATACAAAACAACCACAGTCAAATAACAAAATCTACTCCTTCAGTAACAAATTTTCTTTACCACAGACATGCTGTATTATGTACAGTTCATTGCTAGGCAAATTATATGGACCTGCCCTTCTTCCTTCCTTAGGACAGATGACATCTTACTCTGTTGTGATCCCTTTCGGTCCTTGATATTTGTTTTAACTTTTTTTTTTTTTTAAACTGGTATATGATTGCTAGGTGTTGGGAAGAACATAGTGTGATCTCCCAGGTTCTGGGCCCCCCCACTCATGGATGCCTTGGTAGGGGAGATATTTGGGGCCAAGACCACTTGTGGTTGGTTCTGCCATGGACATGCTATGAAGGCAACAGCTGATGTCTCTCACAGATTTCGTGGCCCTGCTAGCATATTTTATCTTCCCTCTCTAGCCCAGCTGTGTTTAGCGTTTGCACAAGGTAGAAACTTGACTAATAACACCTAGAGTTCAGGCAGACATAATCATGGAACTAGATCAGATCATAGAGGAAATATAGATCAACCCAGCTGTGAGAATGAGAGAAATGGCTCAAGGAAGTTAAGTTTGGCCATGCAGCTCAAGGTGGAGCAGAAGCAGTGGAAAGAGTTGACAGTGGGTACTGGTTAGCCCACCTATGGAGTCTGCCTCAAAGACAATGCTTGCTTGTACACGCCATTGATTGTACCCTCCATGTTAATATAGTGCCTGGCACATCGTAGGTGTTCAAAAACTTTTACTGAATGAATGAATAAATATGTGAAATATGCCGAGAGGTAATTCATCTAAAGCCACAGGTCTAGTAAATACCCAAGCCAGGATATACACTGAGACCTCATGTCTTAACCACTATGCTTGGCAAGGAAACAGTTGATTTGTGTAACTTTGCAACTCTGCTGGGTCTCCCTACAGAGGCAGAATAACACAGTGGCTGCCAGCAGGAAGCTGTGGTGGAAAACTCAAAGAACTGAACTTTACTATGGACGGTCTACTGTTTTTCCCTTGTGTGACATGGGTTCCAAGTGTTTGTGGCCATAGAACAGTAGGATCTGGCCTCAGAATCTATTAGTCTAGGTTTGTGATTCTAAATGGTTTTGGCAGAAGGACCTCTTAACTTAGAAACACTTTGGCTTCTTTATATACTCTAGGTGGGCAGCTACATTATTAAAGCAAATATTTTCTCAGTATCATAGATTTTGAGTAAATATTGGTAAGGATTCAAAAATTTCTTTGATTTGAACTTGGACGCATCAATTGTTGGTTTGTATTTGTTATACATTTCCAAAACAAATCTTAAAGTTGTGAATTGTTCCCAAGTAACAATTACAGTGCTTTCAGAGTCACTGAGCACAAGGAAATTATTACCCTGGGAACCTTCTTGGTTTAAGGGTGGTTTTTTTTCTCCTTACATACACCCTTAATCTAGGACCAAAAACTTTTACATTTCTTCTTTAATTGACTCTGATTTTCATGCTTTCTCTCTCTTTTATTTTCCCAGTGGAGAATCTACATTGTTTTATCATGATTTTTAAAATATACATAAGAAAAGAAAAAAGAAACTTCTTAAAAATTATTCTGTGACTTTGGATGAAGATTTTAAAATCTTCATTAACATTGTGCTAATTTCTGTAGTGAACAAAAAAGAAAAGAAGACTTTGTCTCAGTCCTCTAAGGACTAATTTGGGCCAAGTTGTAAGCTTAGGCTTAGTGGACAGCTGCCTAGTTGGGTGATTTTGGAAACCCCAGAAGGGAAAATAAGAAGCCAGAGTCTAATTATAGTCTTTTAGAAAAACCATAAAATATCAAGATGGAGCTTGTTAAAAATAATAATAACAAAACTCATGATAGCTAATAATAATTCCTATTAATGAAGAAGGAACTGGCAACCCACTCCAGTATTCTAGCCTGGGAAATGCCATGGACAGAGGAACCTGGCAGGCTATAGTCCACGGGACCACAGAGTCAGATACGACTTAGTGACTGAACAACAACAAATTGCTATTAAACTCTTTCTTGTGGGCTGGGCTCTGTGCTGTGCCTGCATGCTGAGTTGCTTCAGTCACGTCTGACTGTGTGTAACCCTATGGACTGTAAGCCCACTAGGCTGCTTTGTCCTTGGGATGCTCCAGGCAGGAATACTGGAGTGGGTTGCCATGCCCTCCTCCAGGGGATCTTCCCAAACCAGGGATCGAACCCACGACTCTTATGTCTCCTGCATTGGCAGGCGAGTTCTTTACCACAAGCGCCACCTGGGAAGCCCTAGACTCTGTTCTCAGTTCAGTTCAGTCCCTTAGTCATGTCTGACTCTTTGCCTCCCCATGGACCGCAGCACACCAGGCTTCCCTATCCATCACCAACTCCTGGAGCCTTTGACTATACCAAAGCCTTGGACTGTGCGGATCACAACAAACGGTGGAAAATTCTTAAAGACTCAGTGCTAAGAAGACACTATTACTAAGTCCACTTTTCTGGCGAAGAAATTGAAATCTGATACTGAAGAGGAGGCTACCTAATCATTTTCTAAGAAGAGAATTTAGTCTTGGGTGTAGACAGGCAGGCACATAAATTCATAAACCTGCTGGTAACAGGGAGCAGGTCCTGGAACCGAACAAATGGTGCATGGAGGGACTAGAAGTGAGAAGAAACAAGATTTGACACACTTGAATCTTTGTGGTGTCAGCTAGTATTAGAATACAATGATGCTGGAATTAATGCACTACAAACTAAGAGTGGCATCTCACGAGCTGTGACAGTACTTACTTGTGAGTGTTATTTTCCACTTCAGAATCTCATTTGGATTTAAGTTTCTGCCCACAGAAAGGGCAGAACAAATCATTCTAATGGTGATGAAAATAAATGTTAAGTTCATTTGCTTCTAAAATTAGGCCATCCTGAACCTAAGTTTAAGCAAAAGAAATGACAAAACCAACATTAAAAAAAAGTTTAAAACGTAGGCTGTTTCCCCCTCCTCCACAGTATATATATAGATATTTTGACAGCATGGTATTACCTCAGGAAACCAGATAGTATCTAGCTAGCAAGAACTTTCAGGAAACCGAATAGCATTACCGATAATTATACTGAAGGGTAACCTTCATAAACTCTTAAGGTGTGTTAAGCCCTGTGCTAAGAGCTTTACATGGGTTATCTTAACTACTCTTCATAACAAGATCTTGTGAATTTGGAATTAAGACATAAAGGAGTTAAGTACTGCTGAGGAATAATGAAACCAGTAACCAGTGGGGTTGGAATTAATTTCAGGTAGTCTGAGGTAGAAATATCATCAAATTCCTGTAATTCAACAAATTCCTGCAATTAATTAATGCCTATCACCCTTAAAGCAGTGAGTTGGGTGTTTCTTCTTTCACTTTTAACTTAGTCACTACTCAGGGATATTAAAAGACACAAGTTTATCTTATATTGTTCTGGTCATTCAGGGTAATTTTTTCTTTAAACTGAAAGATGGCAATTCAAGTCTCTCACGTGGAACTTCTGAGGGAGCAAGGCAGCATGGCCTCCATGGGCTACTACACTTTATGAGAAAGTGAAATGCCAGAGATAGTCGAGTCTCCAAGCGCTTTCCTACTTGAAAGTGAACGTGTTAGCTGCTCAGTCATGTCAGACTGTGACCTCGTGTACTGTCGCCCATTAGGCTCTGTCCATGGGGGTTCTCCAGGCAAAAATACTGGAGTGGGTTGCCATTTCCTTCTACAGGGGACTTCCCCACCCAGGGATCTAACCCAGTTCTCCTGCATTGTGGGCAAATTCTTTACCATCTGAGCCACCAGGGAAGCCTACTTGAACCCCTGGGCTATTTGAAGTTAGCAAAAATGAAAGCACCCTGTACATCACCAGGTGAAAACACTGCATGTTTTGATGAATAAAATTCTAAATGTAACACTGAGTAAGTGTTTTGGTTTGTAAACATGTTTATTCAGTAGGATTATTCTTCTTAGTTCTAGGAGTTTTCCCCACTTAAAGTTTGCAATGAGCTTCATCTACAAATAAACATAAAACAATTTAAAGTCAAAGTAAGTCTTTCTTAATTGACTTGAAGTGAAATCATGCATAACCCCTCCCCTTTTTTCCCCAAAGAAATTTAGCTACATGCTTTTTAATAGAAAACTTATCATATTCATTTTATCTTTGTCCTCCATGGTAACTTGTAGAGTTGGCCCTCAATAAATGTTTGTTAAACTGCACACGACTCTATACATGGAGGGGGCTTCCCAGGTGGTGCTAATGGTAAAGAATCCGCCTGCCAGTGCTGGATATGCAAGAGACATGGGTTTGATCCCTGGATTGGGAAGATCCCCTGGAGGAGGAAATGGCAACCCACTTCAATAATCTTGCCTGGAAAATCCCATGGACAGAGGAGCATGCTGGGCTACAGTCCATAGGGTGGCAAAGAGTCAGACACTACTGAAGTGACTTAGCATGCATGCACTATACATGGAGAGAGTTCCAAAATGGCTTGTCTTGATTGGTTTATAACTTTGAAAAGCTAACATCTTTCTCTTTCAGAATGGAGTTGGGCAGTTTATACAAGCGAGAGTTGGTTGAAAACTGGGACTACTTATTAGTGAAAGTAGGGAGACTTGAAAACTATTGCTGTTATATTTGTGATTTCTAATAAAAACTCCAAGAAGTTTACATGTTTGGATGAGACATAAGTGGATTTGAGGAAACTGTCTATGCCATCCACAAGAAAATTTTGAATTCCAAACCTGACTCTTAGTATTTTTTGTAATCCCTGTTTCTCTGGAGCCATCATTCACTAGGTGAGAGAGAGAGACCTGCCTTCTTCCTGTGGGACTCTTCTGTGGATCCCCCAGCACGACAGATGTCCTATCATGCATGCATAGTTCACCATCCCTTTTCTGCTCTACCAGTCAGTGCAGTGGCTTTCCAAACCAAAATTTTGCAAAATTTGCTGATGGATTCTATTCCATTTAAGTGATGCTGATCAACATTCACTTGACTGACTAAACCGATTCATTACCTCACTTATGGGTCTCAAGTCCATTTCAAAAACACTTTAGATTAGAATCTAACACTGGGTTAGAGAAAGTCAACATGAGATGGATGTAGAACGCCTTGAAAAATTTGCTCTTATTGTTTTATTGTTCACTGGGATTAGTTCTTTTCTAATCTAATAATTGGTTCTGCTCTTATTTACTTTTTAAAATCTTTAAGTGGTTTCTTTTTGTATCTTGTCCAGAGCTTTAAGTTTAGTCATTGAGAAAGACACATGGATTTACCTCATCTTGGCCAAAAGCACACCCTTCCTGCTTTTGAAATAGTTCTGACTTAAAGACTCCAAAAATCATAGGACAGTTTTTCAGGGCCACTTAATTTTAAATCTACATTGGAGATTTTCTCTTTGGGCCCCAATCTCTCAAGATGATCAGCCTGATACAGGAAGAATCCCACCCTGGCCCTTCTGCTCTGCTTGGGAACATCTGACAAACACTGGAAGCAGGGGCGGTAATGGTCTCATAAGAGACCAGGGAACTGCCGAGCTACCTCCACATGGCTTTACAAGTGAACTTGGACAAGTGGGTTGGGAATTGGAGCTGGTGGAAGAACAGCGCTGAAGGAAGAAGTATGAGAAAGGATCCAGGAGTCAGCTACTTGGGTTCAAGCATTCTCACTGGAGACTGTGATGTGTTTCTTCTCTAGAAGCCATTTTCTTGTCTCTAAAATAAGAACTGGCTGAGTGGATACAAAATCAAGACCCCGATATATGCTGTCTACAAGAGAGCCACCTCAAAACAAGGGACACATATAGCCTGAAAGTGAAGGCCTGGAAAAAGATATTTCATGCAAATGGAGACCAAAAGAAAGTAGAAGTAGCAATACTCATATCAGATAAAATAGACTTTGAAATAAAGACTGAAAAGAGACTAGGAAGGACATTACATAATGATCAAAAAGATCAATCCAAGAAGAATATATAACAATTATAAATATATATGCACCCAACATAGGAGCACCTCAATATGTAAGGCAGATGCTAACAAGTATGAAAGGGAAAATTGACAGTAACACAATAACAGTGGGAGACTTTAATACCCCACTCACACCTATGGATATAGATCAACCAAACAGAAAATTAGCAAGGAAACACAAGCTTTAAATGATACAATGGACGAGTTAGACCTAATTGATACCTATAGGGCATTTCACCCCAATACAATGAATTTCACCTTTTTCTCAAGTGCACATGCAACCTTCTCCAGCATAGATCACATCCTGGGCCATAAATCTAGCCTTGGTAAATTAAAAAAAAATGAAGTAATTTCAAGCATCTTTTCTGATCATAATGCAGTAAAATTAGATGTCAACTACAAGGGGAAAAGTCTATTAAAAATACAAACATATGGAGGCTAAAAACATGCTTCTGAATAACCAACAGATCATGGAAGAAATCAAAAAGGAAATCAAAATATGCACAGAAACAAATGAAAATGAAAACACAACAACCCAAAACCTATGGGATTCAGTAAAAGCAGTGCTAAGAGGAAGGTTCATAGCAATACAAGCTTACCTCAAGAAACAAGAGAAACATCAAATAAATCACCTAACTTTACACCTAAAGCTACTAGAAAAAGAAGAATTGGAGAACCCTAAAGTTAGTAGAAGGAAATAAATCATAAAAATCAGAACAGAAATAAATGAAAAAGAAAAAGATGAGACTATAGTAAAAATCAACAAAACTGAAAGCTGGTTCTTTGAGAAGATAAATAAAATAGACAAACCATTAGCTAAACTCATCAAGAGGGAGAAAAATGAAATCAATAAAATTAAAAATGAAAGTGGAGAAATCACAACAGAAAACACAGAAATACAAAGGATCATAAGAGACTACTATCAGCAACTATATGCCAGCAAAATGGACAACTTGGAAGACCTGGATGAATTCTTAGAAAAGTATAACCTTCCAAAACTGAACCAGGAAAAAATAGAAAATCTTAACAGACCCATCACAAGCATGGAAATAGAAACTAATAAAAAATCTTCCAACAAATAAAGCCCAGGACCAGATGGCTTCACAGGTGAATTCTACCAAAAATTTAGGGAAGAGCTAACACCTATCCTACTCAAACTCTTTCAGAAAATTGCAGAGGGAGGTAAACTCTCAAACTCATTCTATGAGACCACCATCATCCTAATACCAAAACCTGACAAAGATGCCACAAAAACATCACTGATGAATATAGATGCAAAAATCCTCAACAAAATTCTAGCAAACAGAATCCAATAGCATACTAAAAAGATCATACATTGTGACCAAGTGGACTTTATCCCAGGGATGCAAGGGTTCTTCAATATTCATGAATCAATCAATGTGATACACCATATTAACAAATTGAAAGATAAAAGCCATATGATTATCTCAATAGATGCTGAGAAAGCCTTTGACAAAATTCAACACCCATTTATGATAAAAACTCTCCAGAAAGTGGGCATAGAAGGAGCATACCTCAACATAATAAAAGCCATCTACGATAAACCCACAGCAAACATTATCCTCAATAGTGAAAAATTGAAAGCATTTCCTCTAAAGTCAGGACCAAGACAAGGGTACCCACTCTCACCACTATTATTCACCATAGTTTTGGAATTCTTAGCTACAGCAATCAGAGAAGAAAAAGAAATAAAAGGAATTCAGACTGGAAAAGAAGAAGTAAAACTCTCATTGTTTGCAGATGACATGATCCTCTACATAGGAAACCCTAAAGACACCACCAGAAAATTACTAGAGCCAATCGATAAATACAGTACAGTTTCCGGGTATAAAATTAATACACAGAAATCCCTTGCATTCCTGTACACAAACAATGAGAAAACAGAAAGAGAAATTAAGGAAGCAATCCCATTCACCACTGCAATGAAAAGAATAAAATACTTAGGAATAAATTTACCTAAAGAAATAAAAGACCTATATATAGAAAACTATAAAACACTGATGAAAGAAATCAAAGATGACATAGATAGATGGAGAAATATATCATGTTCTTGGATCAGAAGAATCAATATAGTGAAAATGAGTATATTACCCAAAGCAATTTATAGATTCAATGCAATCCATATCAAGCTACCAACAGCATTTTTCACAGAACTAGAACAAATAATTTCACAATTTGTATGGAAACACAAAAAACCTCAAATAGCCAAAGAAATCTTGAGAAAGAAGAATGGAACTGGAGGAATCAACCTACCTGACTTCAGACTATACTACAAAGCTACAGTCATCGAGACAGTATGGTACTGGCACAAAAACAGAAATATAGATCAATGGAACAAAATAGAAAGCTCAGAGATGAATCCACACACCTATGGATACCTTATCTTTGACAAAGGAGGCAAAAATATACAACAGGGAAAAGACAATGTCTTTAACAAGTGGTGCTAGGAAAACTGGTCAACCACCTGTAAAAGAATGAAACTAGAACACTTTCTAACACCACACACAAAAATAAACTCAAAATAGATTAAAGATCTAACTGTAAGATCGGAAACTATAAAACTCCTAGAGGAAAACACAGGCAGAACACTCTCTGACATAAATCATAGCAAGATCCTCCATGACCCACCTCCCAGAATAATGGAAATAAAAGCAAAAATAAACAAATGGGACCTAATTAAACTTAAAAGCTTTTGCACAACAAAGGAAACTATAAGCAAGGTGAAAAGTCAGCCTTCAGAATGGGAGAAAATAATAGCAAACAAAACAACTGACAAAGAATTAATCTCCAAAATATACAAGCAGCTCATGCAGCTCAAGACCAGCAAAACAAACAACCCAATCAAAAAATGGGCCAAAGAACTAAACAGACGTTTCTCCAAAGAAGACAGACAGATGGCTAACAAACACATGAAAAGATGCTCAGCATAACTCATTATCAGAGAAATGCAAATCAAAACCACATTGAGGTACCATCTCATGCCAGTCAGAATGTCTAAATCAAAAAGTCTACAAACAATACATGCTGGAGAGGGTGTGGCGGAAAGGGAACCCTCTTACACTGTTGGTGGGAATGCAAACTAGTACAGCCACTATGGAGAACAGTGTGGAGATACCTTAAAAACTGGAAATAGAACTGCCATATGACCCAGCAATCCCACTACTGGACATACACAGTGAGATAACCAGAATTAAAAGAGACACATGTACCCCAATGTTCATTGCAGCACTGTTTACAATAGCTAGGACATGGAAGCAACCTACATGTCCATCAGCAGATGAATGGATAAGAAAGTTGTACATATACACAATAGAATATCACTCTGCTATAAAAAAAAAAGAACACATTTGAGTCAATTCTAATGAGGTGGATGAAACCAAAGCCTATTATACAGAGTGAAGTTAGTCAGAAAGAAAAACATCAAAATAGTATATTAATGCATATATATGGAATTTAGAAAGATGGTAATGACAACCCTATATGCGAGACAGCAAAAGAGACACAGATGTAAAGAACAGACTTTTCTTTAAGAAGAAAAGTCTCTGTAACTCTCTGAGGAAGAAGCCGAGGGTGGGATGATTTGAGAGAAGAGCATTGAAACATGTATTTACCATATGTGAGACAGATGACCAGTACAAGTTCAATGCATGAAGCAGGTCACTCAAAGTCAGTGCACTGGGACAACCCAGAGGGATGGGGTGGGGAGGAAAAAGGGAGGGGGTTTCAGGATGGGGGACACATGTACACCCATGGCTGATTCATATCATTATATGGCAAAAACCCACTACAATATTGTAAAGTAATTAACCTTCAGTTAAAATAAATAAGTTAAATTAAAAAAATAAAACAAGAACAACTTTTTCATAGGTAACTGCTAGGGTGAAAATCTTAGATGTAAAGTGGTTATCAAAACGTTCAGCAGAGTAAGCACTCAGTAGCATTTAATAAATGTTGCCATTGTTATTATTGTAAGGCTTAGTGCACCTGACAAACTGCTCTGTGAATACCTGTGAATCACCCCTTTGGATATATCCAGAATTACTGGGGAGAGGTAGGACTTTGATGTGGGAATGACCTCCTGCTTTTCCTTAGCTGGCTATAAAGCCAACAGACCGTTGTTTTCACTTCAAACAAGGTATGGATTTTGGCCTTGATGAACTTATAGTCTAATGCAGGAGACAAACAAAAGCGCCCTCATGGTAACTCAGGATCATGTTCACTTCTGGGCAATAACAAGGGGAATGGAACCATGGGGAGGCTTTAACTCTACCTGTAAGTGTGAATAGAAAAAGAGCTTTGAAGCAAATAGAGCAAAATGTTCAGATTCATGAAACCTGGATAGTTGATATAAGGTTGCTCTTTATATTTATTCTGTGAGCTTGCTCAGTCTCTAAATTGTGTCTATTTGTGACCACATGGACTGCAACCTTCCAGGTTCCTCTGTCCATGGAATTTTCCAGGCCAAGTTCCACCGTCCATGGGGTTTTCCAGTCAAGAATACTGGAGTGGGTTGCCATTTCCTTCTCCAGAAGATCTTCCCGACCCAGGGATTGAACCCGGGTCTCCCGCATTGTAGGCAGACACTTTACCATCTGAGCCACCAGGGAAGTCCAAGAGTACTGGAGTGGGTTGTCCTTTCCTACTTCAGGGTATCTTCTCCACCCAGGGATCAAACCTAAATCTCCTGTATCTCCTGGATTGCAGGTGGATTCTTTACTGCTAAGCTACCTGGGAAGCCCTAATATTCATTCTATATCTTTTATATGCTTAAAATAATTAATGAAATTAAAAGTCCCTTTCTTGTTCCCTACTGCTGCCTTCCGTGGACTCACAGCATCAATGCCATATTAGCAAATGAGTTTTGTACAAAATCATCTGTTTGTTGGGGAGATAGATGATCACCTAGTCTCTTCAGGGAAGTAGAGCTTGGCTGTTTCATCAAAGGCAGACTCTAGAAATAGAGATAAAGAAAGGAAGGTTGGATGCAGAATGATATCAAAGTCATCTAACTTCTTCCTTTTCTGTTCCTCAAAAGAGTTGCATAACATTTTGGGGTGGAGGAGTAGAGGAAGGGGTCATTAATAATCTCTTCATTTTTAGGGACTCTGGAAAGGTACTTTAGGGGCCTCATTTTTCCTAATTTGGAAAGTACTTTTATTTTTCTAAAGCTACTAAATGTCAGGGCGGGCTCCAGAGGAGAGCAGGAGCGGGGGATAGAGCTGGAGCAGGGGATAGAGCTGGAGCAGGGGATAGAGCTGGAGCAGGGGATAGAGCTGGATTGGCCCTGGGCTGTGGTGGTGGAGAAAGTGGCTGGGGTTGGAGGAAGATCTCCTGCTGGGCTGCGTTACAAGCTGGCAGAGACCCAGAGCAGAAGCCCCTCCACAGAGAACGTAGGAGACGGAGGACAAGATGCTCAATCAGCAGCTGCAAAAAGGAATGCCAGCAATCTGTGGTGGGGCTGAGACTGGGCTGTGGGCGGGTGCACTTCATCTCTGCCTATTTAGTTTCTTTTTTTGCAATCCAAGAATAATTCAGATTTTTCACGGCTTTATTTTCAACTGGGTCTTAGAATGTTTTGTAAACTAGGATCAGGAGAAATGAGTTGGGGATAGGGAAACTTGCTTAAGTTAGAGGTTAGTTCAACCCACATAATAAAGAGGCAATAGACAAGGCTATGGTTTTTCCAGTAGTCATGTATGGATGTGAGAGTTGGACTGTGAAGAAGGCTGAGCGCTGAAGAACTGATGCTTTTGAACTGTGTGTTGGAGAAGACTCTTGAGAGTCCTTTGGACTGGAAGGAGATCCAACCAGTCCATTCTGAAGGAGACTAGCCCTGGGATTACTTTGGAAGGAATGATGCTAAAGCTGAAACTCCAGTACTTTGGTCATCTCATGTGAAGAGTTGACTCATTGGAAAAGACTGTGATGCTGGGAGGGATTGGGGGCAGGAGGAGAAGGGGATGACAGAGGATGAGATGGCTGGATGGCATCACTGACTCCATGGATGTGAGTCTGAGTGAACTCCGGGAGATGGTGATGGACAGGGAGGCCTGGCGTGCTGCGTGCGATTCATGGGGTTGCAAAGAGTCGGACATGACTGAGCAACTGAACTGAACTGAACTGAGGAAATAGAAAAAAAAAAAAAAAGACGCATAACTGAAACTCGATAGCCTGGGAGAGGTTTTCTGGAGTATATTTTTTATTAATTATTTTAAATGGAGAATAATTACAATATTGTGTTTTTTGCCATACACCAACATGAATTGGCCACAGGCATACATTTGTCTCCCCCATTCTGAATCCCCCATCCACCTTCCTCCCCATCCTATTCCTCTGGGTTGTCCCTGAGCACAGGCTTTGGGTGCCCTGCTTCATTAATCGGCCTTGCACTTGTCATCTATTTCACACATGGTGATACACATGTTTCAACGCTATCCTCTCAAATCATCCCACCCTCACCTTCTACCACTGAGTCCAAAAGTCTGTTCTTTATGTCTGTGTCTCCTTTGCTGCCTGCATGTAGGCTTGTCAGTACTATCTTTCTAAATTCCATTTATATGCATTAATATGCAGTCTTTATCTTTATGAAGAAGGCAGTGGCAACCCACTGCAGTACTCTTGCCTGGAAAATCTCATGGACGGAGGAGCCTGGTAGGCTTCAGTCCATGGGGTCGCAAAGAGTCAGACACGACTGAACGACTTCACTTTTACTTTTCGCTTTCATGCATTGGAGAAGGAAATGGCAACCCACTCCAGTGTTCTTGCTTGGAGAATCCCAGGAACAGCAGAGCCTCATGGGCTGCTGTCTATGGGGTCGCACAGAGTTGGACACGACTGAAGCGACTTAGCAACAGCAGCAGCAGCTTTATCTTTATGACTTACTTCACTCTGTGTAATAGGCTCCAAGTTCATCCACCTCATTAGAACTGACTCAAATGCATTCCTTTTTATAGCTGAGTAATATTCCATTTTATATATGTTCCACAACATCCTTATCCATTCATCTGCTGATGGACATATAGGTTGCTTCCATGTTCTGGCTATTGTAAATAGTGCTTCATTGAACATTGGGGTACACATGTCTCTTTCAATTCTGGTTATCTCAGTGTGTATGCCCAGGAGTGGGATTGCTGGGTCATATTTTTGAGCAAAAAGCTCGGGAATAACTGTGGCATATGCAAAAACTGGGGAGCAGAGAAGATGTGGGAATGTTGGCATGCCTTCTGAGTTCCAGTTTCTTTAAATGCTGTTCAAGAGCACAAATGAACAGAATCCTCTTTCAGTTCTCTTGGCATTTAGACTGTATCTTTGTATCCAACTTCCAGCAACATGAGCTACGTTGGGCTCCAGGAATGATTCAGGGTATCGCTGTGCCCTTCCAGTGTGACATATCAGCTCTGAATATCCTAATTATAGCCATGAGAATGTCTCTGTGGTGGATAAAATTTCCTGTGTTCCAAATACTATTCTATCTGTGTGGGGAAATGTTGATGTTATTACTGTACTAGCTCTGATGTGTTGAAAAGATAAGAAGAGCAAAAATGATGAAAATCTGGTTAGTAAATAGGAAAGATTCCAAGATTGCAAGGACCATTTCAGAAAGATCCTTCAATAGAGTTAAAGGAACTTGTGATATTATGAGTTAGGAAGAATGGAAGCCATGTGGCATAGGATTGGGCCATATGGTGCAGGAAGCTGGCAAAAAAGTAGCAAGCACCCTGAAGAGGTAAGCAGAGAGCATGTTCCTGAGAATTAAGGAGGTTAATAGAATGCTCTGTTTGGCTTTCTGCCCAGGCAACTGTTCACCTCACACCTGGGGTCATGTAGCTCCTCATGAGGCTGGGCTCAGGCCAGAACCAGGTTTTTGCCAACAGAAAAATGAGGGCTTGCTGAGCTAGTACCTTATCATCTGTAATAATGATGATTATAACTAACACAGACTTAGGATAGATAAATAGATAGATGATTATGTTAAGTACTTTAGCTGTAATATCAAATCTAATTATCATAACAGCTCTTAGATATTATCACCTCATTTTATATAAGAGACAGAGGCTTAGGAGGTTTAGTAAGAATGTCACACAGCTAGTGTTCAGTAAAGGAAACAAATGACTTTGGTGGTTTCAAATAGAAAGGGTTTTGATTTTTATGCATTTTAACTATGAGATACAAGGTGAAGATTTTAATATATTTATCCTGCTCATTTTTAATGAGGTTTCTGGATCTGCAGTTGTGTGTCTGTCATTAATTTTGGAAAAGTCTGAGCCATTAACTTCAACAATGTCTTCTCTATCTTTCTCTCTTTCTTCTCCTTTTGTTATTCCTATTATGCATATCTTTTGCAGTTGTTCCATGATTTAAGAATCATACTCTGCAATCATACTCTGTTTTGTCTTTTTCATTCTTTTTTTCTTTTTGGATTCAGTTTTAGAAGTTTCTATTGACACTTCTTTGGAGAAGGCAATGGCACCCCACTCGAGTACTCTTGCCTGGAAAATCCCAAGGATGGAGGAGCCTGGTGGGCTGCTGTCCATGGGGTCGTGAAGTCTTGCTGATTTTTCCTTGGTCATGTCCAGTCTATTGATGAACCCATTAAGGCATTTTTTATTTCTGTTTTGATATTTTTTTATTTCTAGAATTTCCTTTAGATTCTTTCCTAGAGTCTCCATCTCTTTATATTACCCATCTGTTTTTGTATTTGTCTACTTTTTCCATTAAAATCCTTAGCATGTTAATCACAACTATTTAAAATCACTGGTCTGATAATTCCAGAATCTCTAATGTATCTGAGTCTGGTTCTAATGCTTGTTTTGTCTCTTTAGACTGTGTTTCAGTAATTTTATCATGGCTTGTAATTTTCTTTTTAAAGCTGAACATGGTGATGCACTGGATAAAAGGAAATGAGTTAAATAGAAACTCAAAATAATTTTGAGCTTTATTGAGGTACAATGGACAAATAAAATTATAAAATATTTAAAATGTACATGATGGTGCTTTGATATACATATACATTATAGGCCTTTGGTGTGACCTTTTACGTTACTTTGACTAAGAGTGAAGCTGGATTTCCTATTTGCTGCAGTTATTTCACTGTCAGAGGCTGAATTCCCCCTAGTCCTTGCTTTCGTCCATCTTACCGTCTCTAGGTGTTCCCATAGGTTCCTTAAATAGGGTCTGAGGCTCACCGTCCTATCAGCCATCATGTCCTGTGTCTCTCACAGGCCTCCCGTGGGTGCTGGTGGGTGCGGAGGGAGGGGAACTACCGTCCTGTGATTAGGTCTGCCTTAGAGTGAGCCTGTGTCCTTGGCCTACAACCTTCAAGGGTGCTTCTCAGCTTCTCCTCCCTTGCCGTAAGTGAGACAGGACGGGTAAAGGGAGCTGGAGGAGGTACCCGCCCTCCCCAGGCTAGGGTTTGGGAAAACCTCAGTCCATTATTGCCTTGTAAAACAAGTTGTAATTTAATTATTATTATTACTATTTTTGGCTGTGCAGCATGTGGGATCTTAGTTCCCTGAACAGGGATCGAACCTGTGCCTCCTGTCATAGAACTGTGGAGTCTTAACCCCTGGACCTAATGCAATTTCTCTTGAGGGCAGACTTTGCTAAGGGTAATGGAGATCTCTAGGCGTATTTCAAAATGATTACTTCTCCCTCTGTGGGAAGACCTAGCAGACTCTTCTCTGATTTTCATAGTAAGAGGCCTTGTGGGGCTCCTGGAGGTGAAGCTTAGGAAAGTGTGGGTGTCACTCTCCTTAAGACTGGGCCTCCTTGGACTTTCTAACTCTCAGACTAGTCTATGCTGAGCCTCCAGCAGTTCCTCACCCACAGCTGCAGTGTTCTAACATGAGCTCCAGCTCGTGGTGGGCTTCATAGTGATTCCTGTGTGGGCTTCTGGTCCTGGTTAAGCTCTAATTCTCTGTATTGCCTGCGTTTCTAGTTTTGGAGGCCACAGTTTGCCCCATGACTTTATTCTCTGGTGGATCTAAGAAGGGTTATTGGTTTTCAGTTTATTCTTGTTGTGGGCACAGCATTCAAGCTCTTTACATGTCAAAGTGGAGACCAGAAGCCAACAGAAAGGGATTTAATACAAGGGATTAGAAGCACATAGTATCTCAGGGAAGGCTGAGTGATTGGAAGTTGAGGGCTGCCTTTGAACCTTTGGTTTCAAGTTCTTGCCACTGTAGCTGTAATCTAGAAGTCAGCAAGATGCTGTTGTCATGGCCTGACTTTGTTAAGGATAATAGACCTCTCTAAGCATATATCAAAACTGTTACTTTTTCCTCTGTAGGAAGAACTAGCAGATTCTTCTCCCAAATGCCTCCATCCCAAAGTCGACCCAGTACTGCAGTGTGGAATCTGTCAGTCTGACTTGGTTTCCCATCTCAGTAACGTCTCAGCACCAGGGCAGTCAAGTCACCAGTCCCAAGTCTAATAGCTGTACTCTGTGTGTTTTTTCTTTATTCCAATTTGCCACTCTCTACCTTGCATTCCAGTTTCAGCTATTGGTGCTTGTGATATTTCCTGATATCTGACCCTGATATCTGACTTGCTTGTGATATTTCCTGATATCTGACCCTGATATCTGACTTGCAACCCTAGTCCATATCTCTGTTTGTCCTGGGCAGCGTCCTGCCTTCCTCTGACCATTCTTTCCAGTCCTGTGAGAAGATCCCCACACTTATGGCCTGTTTGCCAGGATCTCCACTTATTTCTTTCCCAGAAGATTTTTCTATGTATGACACTCTCTTTGAATGGGAAAAGACTCATGACGTGTTAAGTAAAAAGAGTATATTTTCAAACGGGATGTCATGAATAATCCAAATTTTACTTATATTGGTATGTACACATGGTGGGGTGTGAAGACTGGAATTATACTTATCAATATATGATTGATAATAGTGATTATCTCTGTGTGATTGAATCAAGATAATTTTATTTTCCTTTTGATATAGAAAAGAATTTTAAATTCTACACTAAATATGTGTTACTTTTGAAAAATGTGAAAGACTATCTAGTGAGCATATTGAAGATTTTGATGTTAATTGGCTTATTTTCTCTGTTTCATAGCCTAGAAATTTCCATTTTTCCCCAGAAGTAAACCAAATAGAGAACCAATAACAGAGATACACTCTGCCCTTGGCAATCTGCATGTGCAAATTTCAAGGTACAGCACAGTCCAGCCCCAATCTTGCTTCACTTAAATTATAGAACAGAACTGTCAAAATAACCCCCTGAGATAAGTGGAGACATGGCTTTTCAATACCATCAGTCAGTCCAATGATTGAACTGGTTAAGATATCATTGTTGTAAACTGCATTATCTTTCTAATGTCTCCTAGTTTTGAGAATTTCTTAAATGACATGAAGATGTCAGTATACTGCACAGGAATGGGAAATTTAAAAAAGAAGTAGAGGGATCCAGTAAGATCACTTTTGGTGAACTATTCCCTTACCTCACTTGAAGGTCAGAAAAAAATTTAATAACCATTGTTTATTGAGCATTTACTATGTGCCAGGAATTGTTCTAAGCATTTTACAGGGATGGTAGTGCTACTATTACCTCCATTTTTCTACAGGGAGAAACTGAAGCACAGAAAACTTCAGTGTCAAGTCAAGATAAGACCCTCCACACACGGGCATGTCTCCCATCCAGGTTCACGAGCCTGGGGAGCTGTATCAATTATTCTATACCAGAGTCACAGGAACTAAGGTCGTTTGAATAAGGCACTTAAGAAGCGCCCCTAGGTAGAGGCTGCTCTCAACAAATTTTGTCATTTGTACTCCCTGAGGTAGAGGCCTTTGCAAATCTAACCTTCATAGCTTATCAACAAGGCCACCGAAGCTAAACAAATTATTCAACAAGGTGATTATGGAGTTAAATACCAGAAATTTCTGTTGTACCTGGGATATGCTATGTGTGTGTTTTAAAATCAGATTTCAGATTCAATAATTCTAATAATTCTAATTTTGTTTGTGAAATAAACAAGGATGACTATCATCTGAAGATGAACTCAGAAAGTTCTCCTTTCAGTAAAGAGATGAAAGGAAATATGCTTCTCAGGCAACTGTAAAAATGCCTTCTTCCTACTCAAGAAAGGACATGAAAAACCCATAAGACTCTTTCTCGGAAAAAAAAAAAAATCTTTCAAATACCCAGAATTATCTAGTTTCTAACGTTTACCCCCTTCCCCTCCAAAAGGTGGCACTCTGTCACATACTCAGCAAAGACCCTCTATGATATTAAAGTTCTGGTAGGAGGGCATCATCCATCATCTCAAGTTACTATTGGCTTCTCACTGAGTCAAAGATGATACATAATGAGGAACATAGGCTGTTTCTTATTACTCTGCTCTCCAGACGAGTTACAGCATTGCTAAGACACAAAGTGTCTTAGAGGACATTGAATTCTCAAGTGCTTACAGATGAAAACCTGGGCCACCTGTAGACCATAAGGCCAACAGGCAATCACTGCTGTTAGCAGCAGCGTCAAGAAGTTCTACAACCACCTCTGTATCATGTCTTTTATGTAGTATTGATCAAACGCCTCTATGGTGAGCCTCTTACAAGGACAATACCAAATCCTTAAAGAAGACACTGTGTAAGGAGCTCTGCCGTCTTTTCTTGAGTTCACATATCCCTGGACGTGTCTGTGAGCTGGAAAGACTGCCTTTAAATACCAGTGCCCTGCTTCTTCTGCCATAGGGGAAGTTGGATTATGCTTTACTATCCTGGCTGGAAAGACTGACATTTTATAGCTGCCTTGAGTCATCTTTCCCAGATGACTAAATAGACGTTTGTGAGTTTCTCACACTGTCTCTTACACTGGGTGTGTCTGAGGAATTTAAATAACCATGTGTATGAGTTATCTGCTCCTAAAAGATGCCTTGTGTGGGAAAATGACATTGTTCCTTCGGTGCCTTTGAGGGCTCAATAATAAACAAAGTGAATTCTAAAAGGAGATCTTCACATTACCTTAGCCATATGAGAAGAGGTATATCAAAGAAATTGTTTCTGCGAGAGTATTAGATAGAACCTGTGTCTGGGAGCCTGGAATTGAGTTAGACCATGAAATGAATGCTAAGTCATGTAGCTCATTATTCCATATTTATCACACACCCATTACATGTTACCCTGGAGAAGGAAATGGCAACTCAGTCCAGTATTCTTGCCTTGGAAATTCCACAGGAAGAGGAGCCTGGTGGGCTACAGTCCATGGGGTCGCAAAGAGTCAGACACGACTGAGCAAGTGGACACACATACATTACATGCTAGGCTACTTGGTATACATCATAAATGCCTTTATTTTAGGTAGTAAGAGACTCAGGCATCTTGATTATTGCAGAGAAAGGACTTTACTGGGCTTTGGTATATACCTGACCAAAAAACCCCCACATAAAACAGTGCTAGGTCATCTCAAACCTGTGCAATAAAATCACATCTCTGAGCCAGGTATTTCAATACTTTCGTTTCTTGGAATTCTCTGGTTTCTTTAATCCCAGTTCAATCGTCTTCAGGGCTTCCCTGGTACCTCAGTCAGTAAAGAATCTGCCTGCAGTGCAAGAGACCCGGGTTCAGTCCCTGGGTCAGAAAGATCCCTGGAGAAGGAAACCGCAACCCACTCCAGTATGCTTGCCTGGAAAATGCTATGGACAAAGGAGCCTGGCATGGGGTCACAGTCCATGGGGTCCAAAGTTCAGACATGACTTAGCGACGAAACCACCTATCCTCTTCAAGCACATGGCCACACAAAAGATAGCACAGAGTCTTAAGGTAGGGTTGAATTTAACTTATTAGGTTTTTTCCCCACCATGTCCCCAGAAGTTTACTCACAGGATTAGGCACGATTGTCCTGGGCTTGAATCCTAGCTCTGTATCCTAACCTGGGCTGACCACTTAGCCACCTGAACCTCAGTTTCCTCAACTACCAAATGATTAATACCACCACAGGGAATGCCTGTATGTTGGTGGGAATTACAATAACAGGCAATCTTTTAACTGAGTTTTAAAGTGTGAATAGGCTTTCTCTAGGCAAAGAAAAAAGAATATTCCAGGAAGAGGGAATGTCATTTGTTTTTATGTGTATAGTATTTATTAGTTAAAGCTACACTTTAAGGAGTCCTCAGCTGATGTAGTTTGGATTACGTACACATCCAGGGTGTGTACACTGCCATTTAATCATGAGACTGTACTCTAGAGGAAGCTACTGCAAGCCTTCAATGTTTTTTATCCCTGATCATCACTACAGGAAACATATAATATCCTTTATGCTAAATCAGTAGCCACTAATTTCATATATAGTAACTCAATAATCCCATATATGTGGGATTATATATATTATGCTATATATTTATTATAATATATATAATATATATTATATAGTTATATTACACTATACATATGTATTTGTATGTATGTATACATATACTATGCATACAGTATATATATGTAACTATATATATAACTATATACATATATATAGTTATTCAGTTACTATATGTAAAACTAGTGGCTACTTATTTGACATAAAGGATATTAGAAATGTTCCTTCAGTGGTCAGATTACTGGCATTCAGTGTATGTGTACTGATGAGTATACTTTGGAGACATTCCTACTTTGCATGAGTAGAATATAGAAATTTAGCAAGATCTTTTTTACTCTTAAGAATTGTACCCCAGCTCCGATCGTCAATCAGTTCTGGGTTTAATGGCTTATTCCTTGATTCTTGTTGCCAGAATCTGAGTGGATAGTTGAATCTGGCTACCAGGATTATTTCATTGCCTCGGGGAAATTTTCAAGTAAGATAATGTAGACAAAGATCTCACACTTCAGTGCAGTTCAAGTTAAACACATGCTTTCTCTGTTTTATGCCTGCTTACTAATTAGAGTTGTGGAAGAATCTAACCAGAGACTTGCTTTCATTGTAACTAAGTAGCTGAGTTGTGGGAGAGTAGTGGACGTATTTTCTGGGGCTGTCGTTGTCTACCAAGGGCACCTAAGAGCCAAGCGTGGTCAAGTTGCCTTAGGTTAACTTGGAGCGGATGTAAGGGCCGAGAGGCGTGAGAACATCCGAGGCTGGGGAACAGCCAGGGGGTTAGTCTGTCTGGAGCCTGGGAACATTGTGTGGGGGAGAATGGTTGGAAGAAGCGAGTTTAGAAAGTAAGTTTGGGGCCACCTGGTGGAAGAGCCTTGCATTTCAGTCTAGTGAGTGCAAAGGCGACACCAGAAACTTTTGAGAAAGAGGACTTATGTGTGTTCAGACTTGTTTAGAGTCGTCTCTGGCTGCCATGCGGAGGCAGAGAGACCATTTTGACTGGGAACCAAGATAAACCAAGGCCTACGGGCCAAACCTGCCTGCCACCTGTTTTGGTACTGCCTGAGGGCTAAGAATGGCTTTTATACTGTTATATGGGGAAAAAAGAAGAGTACTTCATGAAACGTGAACTAATATGGAAAAAAATCACCTTCAGTGCAGGCGCGTCCCCTACAAAAGGCCAGTAGGAATTGCCTATGTGCATCAAGGGAAAGCTCTTCTTATGAGAAAAAATAAAGCTGTTTACTATTAATAACTGAAAACTGAAAATAATAGCCCTGGATCTTTTCCCTTTCTGTACATTCCACTTTTTTTCCATTCAGTTTTATTGAGCTATAATTGAATGGGGTATAAAAATTTAGCAAGATCGGTTTTACTCTTAAGAATTGTACCCCAGCTCCGATCCCCAACTGGTCCTGGGTCTAATGGTTTATATAAGTTTAAAATGTACAGCATAGTGATTCAGCATATACATTATGACATGATTATCACAATAAGTTTAGGGAACATTCATCATATTATATTGGTACAGAATTTAAAAATTTCTTTTCTTGTGATGAATTAAATTTTTTTCTTGTGATAAGAATTCAGGATTTTACTCATATATGTGTGTATATATACATATATATAGATATACATATGCATATATATAAAACATTTGTTGTTGTTCAGTCACTAAGTTATGTGCAACTCTTTGCATCCTCATGGACTGCAGCATGCCAGGCTCCTCTCTCTTTCACTATCTCCTGGAGTTTGCTCAAATTCATGTCCACTGAGTCAGTGATGCTATTAACCATCTCATCCTCTGTCAACCTCTTCTCATCCCTGCCCTCAATCTTTCCCAGCATCAGGGTCTTTTCTGATAAGTCGGCTCTTCACACCAGGTGGCCAAGATACGGGAGCTTCAGCTTCAGCATCAGTCCTTCCAACGAATATTTAGGGTTGATTTCCTTTAGGATTGACTAGTCTGATCTCCTTGCTGTCCAAGGGACTCTTAAGAGCTTTCTCCAGCACCACACTTCAAAACATATGGCAGGGTTAATTATATTTATCATGCTGTACATTGTATCTCCAGTACTTATTTATCTTGTAACTGGAAGTTTATACTTACTGACTGCTTTCATCCAACCTTCCCTCCACCCCACCTCTGGTAACCGCAAATCTGGTCTCTCTTTTTATGAGTCTGTTTGTTTCTGAAGTATAATTGACCTACAACACTATGTTAGTTCCGGTTACATAACATAGTGATCTGGTATTTCAACGCACTTCAAAATGATCGTCATAATAAGTCTAGTTACCATCTGTCACCACAAATGTAGTTATTAACTATATTCCTCGCGCTGTATGTTTCATACCTGTGACTCATTTATTTTGCAGCTAGAAGTTTGTACCTTTTAATCTCCCTCACTTGTTTCTCTCTTCCCTCCCAGGCCCCTTCCCCCACCTTTTTATTCTCTGTATCTTTGACTCTATGTCTATTCATGGGTTTGGCCTTTTTAGATTTCACATATAAGTGAAATCATGCACAAGTTGTCTCTGTCTGACTTAGCATAACACTCTCTAGGTGTTTCCATACTGTTGCACAGGGTAAGATTTCATTCCTTTTTATGGCTGAGAAGTATCCAATTATACACACACATATCTATGTATGTATGCCACATCTTTATCCATTCATTTGTTGACATACTTCGGTTGCTTCCATATCTTGGCTAGTGTAAATAATTCAGCAATGAACATAAAGGTGAATGTATCTTTTCTAATTAGTATTTGGATTTTCTTTGGACAAGTACCCAAGGGTGGCATTGCTGGTTTGTGTGGTAATTCCATTTTTCATTTTTGAGGAAGCTCCATACTGTTTTCCAGAGCGGCCGCACATTCTCATTCCCATCGTCAGTGCATGGTGGTTCCTTTTCCACCACGTCCTCTCCAACATTCATTATTTCCTGTCTTTTTGGTGATAGCCACTCTGACCGGAATGAGGTGATATCCCATTGTGGCTTCTATTTGCATTTCCCTGATGATTAGTATACACATTCTATTTTTAAAATAAATTTTTAGGGACAATGACAGGAGCCATTTGTGATATTATCAGTCGGCGTGATTCTGAAGATGTCTTTCTTTCCTTAGGAAAAAAATAAATTCAAATTCTGAAGTCTTACTGGCTCACAGCCAAGTCCATTCATTTGTGTATTGTCTGCTGCTGCTTCTGGGCTGTAACAGTGGGGCTGAGTGGCAGTCCCAGGAGCCACACAGCTTGCAAAGCCTAAAATGCTTGCTCTCTTGCCCTTTACAGAAAATATTTGCTGGGCTCCTTAAAAAACTAAAAATAGCATTACCATATGATTCAGAAATCCCACTCTTGGGTATACATCCAGAAAAGATGAAAACTTATAATTTGAAAAGATACATGCACCCAGTGTTCATAGCAACAGAATTTACAGTAGCCCAGAAGTGGAAGCAACCTAAACGTTCATCAAAAAAGAGTGGATAAAGAAGATGTGGTGTGTGTATATATATGTACATATATAATATGAATATAATATTATTCAACCATAAAAAATGACATAATGCCATTTGCAGTGACATGGACGGACCTGGAGATTATCATATGAAGTGAAGTAAGTCAGAGAAAGACAAATATTATACGGTATCATTTATATGTAGAATCTAAAAAAAAAAAAGATGCAAATAAACTTACTTACAAAACAGAAATAGACTCAGACAGAGAAAACAAACTAATGGTTACCAAAGAAGAAAGGTGGGGAGGGACAAATACTATATATGAAATAGATAAACAGCAAGGATCTACCGTATACACAGGGAGGTATAACTAATACCTTGTAATCACATATAAGATAGGGGCCTAACATGGAATGTTAGGTCCATGAATCAAGGAAAATTGGATGTGGTCAAGCAGGAGATGATAAGAGTAAACACTGACATCCTAGGAATCAGTGAACTAAAATGGATGGGAATGGGTGAAATTAATTCAGATGACCATTATATCTACCACTGTGGGCAAGAATCCCATAGAAGAAACAGTAGCCCTCATAATCAACAGAAGAGTCCAAAATACAGTACCTGGGTGCAACCTCAAAAGTGATAGAATAATCTCAATTCCAAGGCAAGTTATTCAACATCACAGTAATCCAAGTCTATGCCCCTACCACTGATGCTAAAGAAGCTGATCAGTTCTATGAAGACCTCTTAGAATTAGCACCTAAAAAAGGAGTTCTGTTCATCATCGGGGATTGGGATGAAAAAGTAAGAAGTCAAGATATGCCTGGAATAACAAGCAAACCTTGGAGAACAAAGTAAAGCAGGACAAAGTCTAACTTAGTTTTGCCAAGAGAACGCAAGTAAACACCCTTTACAACAACACAAGACTTTACACATGGATATCACCAAATGGTCAATACTGAAATGAAATTGATTACATTCTTTGTAGCCGAAGATGGAGAAGCTGTAGATAGTCAACAAAAACAAGACCTGGAGCTGACTGTGGCTCAGATCATCATCTTCTCATAGCAAAATTCAGGCTTAAACTAAAGAAAACCAGGAAAAACACTAGGTTAGCCAGGTATGACTTAAATCATATCCCGTATGAATTCACAGTAGAGGTAGTGGATAGATTCAAGGAACTAGATCTAGTTAACGTTGTATCTGAAGAACTATGGGCCGAGGTGGGTAATACTGTACAAGAGGTGATGAACAAGCCATCCCAAAGAAAAAGAAAAGCTTGAAGGCAAAGTGGTTATCTGAGGAGACTTTATAAATAGCGGAAGAATGAAGAGAAGCGAAAAGCAAGGGAGAGAGGGAAATGAACGTCCAACTAAACGCAAGAGTTTCAAAGCCACCGGGGGCTTCCCTGGCGGCTCAGACTGTAAAAGTGTCTGCCCACAATGCTGGAGACCCGGGTTCGATCCCTGGGTCAGAAAGATCCCCTGGAGAAGGAAATGGCAACCCACTCCAGTACTCTTGCCTGGAAAATTCCATGGACTGGAGCCTGGTGGGCTACAGTCCACAGGGCCACAGAGTCAGACACGACTGAGCAACTTCACTTTCACTAAGAATAGCACAGAGAGACAAGGAGGCCTTCTTCAATGAACAGTGCTTAATGATAGAAGGAAACAACAAAAGGGGAAAGACTAGAAAGCTCTTCAGGAAAATTGGAAGCATCAAGGGAGCATTCTGCCCAAAGATGGGCACAACAATGGATAAAAATGGTAGAGGCTGAGTAGATGCTGAAGAGCTCAAGAAGAGATGGAAAGGATACATGGTAGAACTGTATTTTACAAAGATCTTAATGAACCAGATTACTACGATGGTGTGGTTAGTCATCCAGAGCCAGACATTCTGGAGTGTGAAGTCAAGTGGGCCTTAGGTAGCACTGCTGCTAAGAAAGCTAGAGGATGCAATGAAATTTCAGCAGAACTATTCAGACCCCTAAAGGAGGATACCATCAAGGTTTTGCATTCACTATATCAGCAAATCTGGAAGACTCAGCAATGGCCATAGGACTGGAAAAGGTCAGTCCTCATCCCAGTTCCCAAGAAGGGTAATACCGAAGATTGTGCTAACAACTGGGCAACTGCACTCATCTCTCATGCTAGTAAGATCATGCTTAAAATCTTGCATGCTTGGCTTCAACATTATGTGAACCAAGAACTTCCGGATGTCCAAACTGGGTTTAGAAAAGGAAGAGGAACTAGAGATCAAATTGCCAACATTCACTGGATTATAGAGAAAGCAAGGGGATTTCAGAAAAACATCTATGTCTGTTTTATCAGCTACACTAAAACCTTTGACTGCATGGATCATGACAAACTGTGGAAAGCTCTTAGAGAGATGGGAATACCAGACCATCTTACCTATCTCCTGAGAAACTTGTATGCAGGTCAAGAAGCAACACTTAGAACCCTGTTTGGAACAACTGATTGGTTCAGGATCAAGAAAGGAATATGATAGGGCTTTTAACTTGAATGCTGAGCACATCATGATAAATGCTGGCCTGGATGAGTTACAAGGTGGAATCAAGATAGGCAGAGAGACATCAACAACCTCAGATATGCAGATGATACCACTCTAATGGGAGAAAGTGAAGAGGAACTAAAGAGCCTCTTGATGAAGGTGAAGGAGGAGAGTGAAAGAGCCAGCTTAAGACTAAATATTTAAAAAAACTAAGATCATGGCATCCAGTCCCATTATTTCATGGGAAATAGAAGGGGCAAAGGTGGAAGTTGTGACATTTCCTCTTTTGGGCTCCAAGAATAAATCACTGCAGGCGGTGACTGCAGTTATGAAATCGGAAGATGACTGGTGCTTGTCAGGTAAGCGATGACAAATCTAGACAGTGTATTGAAAAGCAGAGACATTACCATGCCAACAAAGGTTTGTATAGTCAAGGCTTCCCCGTGGTCACAAACGGTTTTGAGAGCTAGACCGTAAAGAATGCAGAGCACCAAAGAACTGATGACTTTGAACTGTGGTGCTGGAGAAGACTCCTGCAAGTCCCTTGTACAGCAAGGAGATTAAACTAATCAATCTTAAGGGAAACCATCCCTGAATGGTCACTGGAAGGACTGACGCTGAAACTGAAGCTCCAGTATCTTAGTCATCTGATATGAACAGACAACTCAATGGAAAAGTCCCCAATGCTGGGAAAGACTGAGGGCAGAAGAAGAAGGCGTCATAGGATGAGAGGGCTGGACGGCATCACCAATGCAATGAATATGAACTTGGGCAAACTCCAGGAGATGGTGAAGGACAGGGAGGCCTGGTGTGTCCATGGGGTCGCAAAGAGTCAGACACAACTGGGAGACTGAACAGCAACAATAACCTATAATGGAAAAGAATCTGAAAAAGGATATGTGTGTGTGTATATATATAACTGAATCACTTTGCTCTACATCTAAAACATTGTAAATCAACTATACTTTGGCAAAAATAAAAAGAAAATGTTTACTGGTCCTCAGGTTAGACCATGGTTGCCATAGTCCATGTGGAAGGTATGTCTGTGGAGGAATGGGAGACAAACTCCCTGGGTGCAATTGTAAGGACTTAGAAGAAATGGATTGAATTTTGCTGACAACTCCTCATCCTTCTCACACGTCTTTCAATGCTATTCAGTGAGGAAGAATATTTGGGAGAAGAAATGATCTAGCGGGATCAAGGGTAGACAATAATTTGAGTTAGGCTTATCGACTCTGAACTACTTGTGGAAAATATAGGTAGAGGAAGCTCAGACATATATCTTGAGGGAAGTTGGGGCTGGTGAAACAGATTTGAAATTTATTAATTCAAGATCCTCTTTGAAACTCTTGCAAGGGCAGAATGGAGAGATAGTTGGCATAGAGAGAATGTAAATCAGAAGAGATAAGGGGGAAGCAATAGCTCTGAAAATCTCAAATATTTTAACAGAGGGAGATAAGCCAGAGAAGGGAAAAAAAAGCAGGACAGTGCTCTAGTAGAAACCAAAGATGATGATCTCTTGCTTCAAGGAAGGAATGACCTACAGCTTCAAATGCTTCAGAGCGGTCCAATGAGCTGACTAGTGAAATGACTCACTACACTCAGCAATGGGTTTGTTATTGGCCATTGTACTAACGTTGAGGATTGTCTACTTATTTGACTTGGAAGTCTCATGGGTACCTCAAAGTCAACATGTTCTAATTGAAAAGTGAAGTTGCTCAGTTGTGTCCGACTCTTTGTGATCCCATGGACTGTAGCCTACCAGGCTCCTCCGTCCAGGGGATTTTCCAGGCAAGAGTACCGGAGTGGGTTGCCATTTCCTTTTCCAGGGGATCTTCCCGACCCAAGGATCAAACCCGGGTCTCCTGCATTGCAGGCAGACGCTTTACCCAGGGATCAAACCCGGGTCTCCCGCATTGCAGGCAGATTTCATTGTTTTCCTGATGAAATCAGTGTTTTCTCTTTCAGTGACGACACTGCCATCTCTCCAACTGTTTACCTGGACACCTGGGGATCAGCCAGGACGTGTCTTGATTCATCACCCCAGAGTGAAGAGTCTCTCAGCCGAACTCCTATAATGATGTCTGAATTGTTATTTCCTATCTGTCCTGTTTCCTTCAATTTATGCTGCACGCATAGCCAGACTGATCCTTTTAAAAGAAAAATCTGTCAGATCACATCCCTATCTAAAGCCTCCCCCCACCTCACTTTCCTAAAAGTAAATTTCAAATTCTCAACAGGCCCAAAGACCCTCAGGATTCATCCATCGTGTGTCCCACCAACATAGTTTTGTACCATTTCCCCCTGAGTCTCTAAAGTCACACTGGCCCTCTTCTAGTTTCTTGAAAAATGCCCCCATTTCTTTCTCCCTTACCATCTTCACACCCACTCATCCCTTAGGCTGGAATCTCCCCTCCCCACCTGCACCCCACCTCTGCCCCCGCCTGCCTCTTCCCCTGTTGTGTAGTGAATTCTTCTGAATTCTTTCTTTATTAAGTTATGCTCCTTCTTCAGGGAACACCCCACTTTCTCAGTCTCATCTGGGCTCCCTTATCATGCTCTCACAGCCCTAGATCCTCTCCTTTATGGAGAAAAGTAGGTATTATTTGGTGTCTGTTTTCTCTTCTTGAAATCAGGGGCTACATTTATCTGGCTCACAGCTGTGACCTCAGTGCCAGGGACAGACAGTGCCTTTTCACTCAGCAATTCCCTGTGAAATGAGCACATGTGGTAGGCATGCAGAGAGGGTGAGTTTTATAGGTTTGATAAGTTTTCCATAAACTTGGACCCCAAAGAGAAGGAGTGTAATAGTCATGGCGAAAGCAGATTCAACATGGCAAACAGATTCAAAATAAAGATGTTTCAATAGACGGGGAAACTTGGATATATTTGCAGAATAAAGCAAATAAATTCTAGAGGAGAAGTGAATTTCTGAGAGAGTGATTGAGAGAGGGGCTAATTGGTGAAGCAGGGGAGGAGAGGGGACCCAGAGATCAGGTGAAAAGGAGGAGAGGACTTCAGATACTGCAGGGGAGTATAGAAGGCTTGGAGTCATGATGGATAATTGTGCACATATTTTAGAAACATTATATCAGGGTTTTTTTTTTTTTTTTTTGAGAAGCAGGAAGTTGCTCTGAGTTGGACTGTATCCTCACCAAAAGATTTATTGAAATCTGAACTCTTGATACCTGTTAGCATGACCTAGTTTGGAAATAGAGTCTTTGTAGATGGCATCAGGTTAAGATAAGGTCAGTAAGGGGCCCTCATCCCTCGTGGCTAGTGGCCTTAAAAGATGAGTAAAAACACCGTGTGATGGCAGAAGCAGAGTGGGGAGTGACGCAGCTGCCAGCTGGGGGATGCCAAGGATTGCCAGGCACCATCAGATGCTGGGAGGAGACGGGGAGGGACTCTACCCAGAGGAGCAAGGGCTTGCTGGCCCCTTGATCGCGGATGTCCCGCTTCCAGAACTGTGAGAGAATACATTTCTCTTGTTTTATTATCATTATTGTTTTTGGTTTTTCTTTGGCTATGCAAAGCGGCTTGTGGGATTGTAGTTCCCTGGGGTGGGGGGCTGGGGGACGTGCTGCAGGCCTCTAACTTAGGCCTTCAGGAGAGAAAGCACAGGAATCTTAACCACTGGACCACCAGGGAAGATCCCATTTATGTTGTTTTAGGCCACCTGGCTATGGTCCCTTGTTCTGGCCCCAGGAATCCAGTATAGACTTACGATCATTTTTTGAGACTGGTGGTGGATTAGTGTTTGCAGGTGTAGAAGAATCACTGTGAGGAAAAACACAGGGAACTGACAAAATCAAGTGAAAATTTAGCTGAATATTTCCTGAGCCTTCAAATGTATGATAGGGTGATTAGGAAATAGAAAATGAAGATGAACACGTGGAACAATGAAAAAACGCTTAGATAAATATCATTTTTAGGCATTAAATTTAGCTATACCCTTTCTGTTAGCCAAGTCGAAAAAGCCATAGATTGGATTCTTTGCTTTATCTTTTAAAATGATGTATGAGTGAGTGATAGTTGCTCAGTCATGCCTGAGTCTTTGCCACACCATGGATTGTAGTTTGCCAGGCTCCTCTATTCATAGGATTCTCCAGGCAAGATTACTGGAGTGGGTTGCCATTTCCTTCTCCAAGGGATCGTCCAGAACCCAGGGATCTTGCGTTGCAGGAGAGTCTTTATCATCTGAGCCACCAGGGAAGCCTACTTTTAAGAGACATTTCTAAGTATAAAGACAGGTCAACATAAAAAGTATCAACCTGTGTGCTAAGTCACTTTAGTTATGTCTGACTCTTTGTGACCTTATGGGCTGCAGCCCACCAGGCTTCTCTGTCCATGGAATTCTCTAGGTAAGAATACTAGAGTTGGTTACTATGCCCTCCTGCAAGGGATCTTTCCAACACAGGGGGTGAATCACCTCTCATCATGTTTCTTGTACTGGCAGGTGGGTTCTTCACCAATAGAGCCATTGGGATGATTTCCTAAAAGAATGAATATTTTCTTAGTAGTGGTTTCTTATTTGGAGGACTATAAACAACATAATAGCAACACTTTTCATACAAGATACAGCTTCAATTCATATTTAAGCATCTACTCTTGTGTCAGACCGCTAGGTTACTACAGAGGTACTATAATCATTAATGTATGTCCCTTATTCATATGAGAAAACTGAGCTTTTGAGATATCACCCAACTAGTATGGAGTTACCAGCAAGCCTCAAAGCAATGTCCCCTAACTCTTAACTTCTAATACCTTCTAGCTCTTCTTTTCTTCATATCAGGTTGCTGAAAATGTTTTTCAGGTGGGTATTTGTTAAGCCAACCTTTAACAATTACCAAGTGTATAACAATAAATTGAAAATTCAGTGAAGATAGTTCTTCAAGGGTAAAAGTCTATGCAGTTGAAGTAAATAGCTTTCTGGAGATTATTTGGATAAAGAAGATAGTTTAGAATACCTAACGAGATGGCTGGATAAACTATCTTCCTTAAATATTGCTTCTCTCTGTTTCTTTTTGACAGAAGCTGCAGAGCAGCCTGTTCAAGTTAAATTCTGGCAAAAATCCCAGACTGCAGATACCACATGTTATTGTTTGAAGGAAGATGCACGAGGCAAGCTTCACATTCTACTGAAAGTTGAAAAGGCTGACTGTGTTCTTGCCTGGATGGAGGGTCATTGCACCTCTTTGTCCTAATTAAAAATTCGTGGAGTGAATGAGATATTTAAAAATTCTATGTTAGCAATATTAGCTTGGAAATCACACCCTGGGTGCCATGTCGTGGCTATTTAGAGAAGCATAAACTTTCCTAGTTTTGCTGCTCTTGAACATTTTAATTTCATTGCTTGATCTGAAGGTCAAGGGCATGAACTCAATGAAAAAAATCCCCCTATGGGGAATCATTAGAGGAAGCATGCCTCAGTTCACCGTCAGTGATCAGAGAGGAGGGGGCACAAAGGGGGCACAGAGCATACTTGCCCTTCAGTGACCCTCAGAGCACCCCGTGGCTCCATATGTGTTTGACCAAGTTTACAGCCTTCCATTGCTTTTTTGCTGGTAACTGTGAAACCCTCAGAGGAGAAAGATGATCTCAGGTAGCCAGGACCCACACTGAGCAAAACTGCTGAGATCACAATCAGCAATACGCAGTGCCAACTGCGTGATCTTTATCAATGGGACCAGGAACCACATTGACATATATCATCCGGTGCTGGGTTTTGTACCCCTTCTCCTGGACATTAAGATGAGAGGTGATAGGAACCCCATAGGGGGCATGGATTGTACAACAACATAGCATTTTCTTTCCAGAAGATCTGAAAAGCAGCACTGGATAGCTCAACATTTGATTAACCCCGAGTAGCTAATGAATTATTAAAATAAAAAACACATGCAGGCTTCCTGAAGGCTCTGAAATCTTCTCAGCTGGAATATAACTATTCTTCAATGCTCTCTGTGCTCTAATAGCCAAATTCATGCTATCAACTACTCTTTCACTGTCACTTTTTTATAATAGCAATAAATTATACATGCATTTTAAAAGAGAGAGCTTTGACATTTACTTTACAAGTTCATATAACTTTATTTTGCTCTGGATGGTTTCTTTCTTTGTGCTGGGGGCAGGGCAGAGCATAGATTAATGGGGAGGAGATAGAACAGTCTGGGACATTCCACTGAAATGTTATCCTAAAATTCCAAATATATTGTTAGATAGTATCACCGACTCAATGGACATGAATTTGAGCAAACTCTGGGAGATAGTGAAGGACAAGAAAGCCTGGTGTGCTGCAGTCCATGGGGTCACAAAGAGTTGGACACAACTTAGCAACCGAACACCAACTCTTGCATAAAATTCTCAACATGAAATAATGAGTAGGTATGAGAGTGTGAAAAAAAAGAAAAGTGAGAGGGAATATGACAAAGCTTCTTTCTGAATCAAATAAAAGGACATATCCATTTGGGGATGGAAATTATACAAATGAAACAATAGAAAGAAAATGTCATCACTGTTCAAGTGATATACAGAATAGCAAACAGCCATCAAGAGATGGAATTATTCAAGCAAGACTGTTGTTATTGGAAGTACTAGAAACTTCCTAGAGAAAATTAAATAATTTGGTAAAAACTAATTGCCTTTTCTGTTAGCAACATGAAAAACTGGTGAAAGAGAAGCAGTTCAATGGCAACTGAAGGTAAATTCATTACATTTTTCACAATGAGAAATAGGAAAATCATTAAAGAAAAATATCAACAGTAGACAAATTTTTAAGTATAATCTATGATGAAAAAAACTTAATTCTGAGTACATAGCCTTTTGACCTTAATTCCCCTGACTGGGTTAAAAAAATATGAGCAGGCTAGACTGTCCAGCTGATGACTTGGGGAAAGAATGCTGTTATTTTTAACTAGGCAAATACTTACAGAGTCATCTGTTTTGAACAAAGAAGACTGATAGTCCTGTTCTGCATTTTCCTTGTGTCTGGAGTCTGAACTTGGCTGACTCCAAATTAGGAAGAAACACCCTTGACTCCAGCACAACTTGAGAATCAGCTGAGTCCTTGCTTTTGCTTTATGCTTTTGCTTATAATATTGAGGCATTGACACATTTTTCTAAGAACAAATGAAGGAGTAAAACCTCAAAGAGTTGTCTGATGAAAGGGATTCATACTCTGAATAAACTATATTCAGTAAATCAGTAAACTATATCGCAAATGATAATCCCAGAAATCTCATATCAAGGCAACATCTAGTTCTGCAGGAAGAGCTAATTAACTACCCTGTATAATGTGTCAGCATTGAAGAGAATGTGATAATATAGAATCAATTGTTATGAAAGTTTATTACTCACTTCTCACTGCTTAGGTTTTATTTTCAGACAGCTATAGTTTGAGGTAATAGGTTCAACAAAGAGGAAAAAAATGCATTCATTACTGTTTTGTAGGTAATCCACACAGAGTGTGGATATAAACACAGAGTCTATATTTATATAAACTATAGGCTGCAACCTTTAGCATAATACTGTTAGGAAATTCTGTTTAATTTACTTTACCACATTTAGGTATGTTGAGGACAGATTCCTTTTTGATAAGTGCTGTGGGCTGAATTGTCATCCCAATATTCATATGCTCAAGCCTTAACCCCTAATGTGACAATAGTTGGAGATAGGGTTTTTAAGAGGTCCAGTTTAGTTCAGTTCAGTCACTCAGTCATGTCCGACTCTTGGTGACTCCATGAGTCGCAGCACGCCAGGCCTCCCTGTCCATCAATTAGGGTTAAATAACCGAAGACTAACACTTCCACTTTGGTGCTTCCCAGGGTGGGGAAGATTCCCTAGAGTGGGAAATGGCAACCTACTCCAGTATCCTTGCCTGGAGAATCCCATGAACAGAGAAGCTTGGTAGGCTACAATCGCTGGGGTCTCACGCAGTTGGACATGACTGAAGCAATTAGCATACATACAAGGCCTTGCGGGTGGGACCCTAATCCCAGAGGACTGTGGCCTCATAAGGAGAGAGCTTTCTCTTTGTCCTTCATGTGAGAACATGCTAGAAGGCAGCTGAGAGAGCCCTCACCTAAAAATGATTCAGTCGTCACCGCTGATCTTGGATTTCCCCACCTCTTGAACTGTGAGACATAAATTTCTGTTGTTTAACTCACCCAGTCTATGGTGCTCTGTATGGCAGCCCCAGCTTATGAAGGCAGTAAGATCCCATCCCCCTTTGATTGTCCCTTTTCCTGGGAAATGGCCCTCCAGGGCTTTAATTCAGAGTTTAATTCAGGGCAAGTTTTTGTTTCCTCAGCACCATGAGAGACACCGGGAAAATCAGCTCTGCTTATAGGAGATTCCAGGTAGAGGTTTTTAAGTTCTTGCCTCATGAAGCTTCAGAATTAAGTAAAGTCTTGGATGGTTAAACTCTGTATATCTGAGGCTCCGGAATCCTTCAATTTTTGTCATTCCAGCCCTTGAGCACCGCCTACAGTATGCCATTTTTTCTGCCCATGGCAGTGCCTTCACATAGTCCAACCCCAAATTGCGTCCAGAGTTACTAAATGTCCTCGGGGTGGGGGGGAACAGCTCAGCCCTTCAGCTCACCTCTGAGAGGCTCTAACTTCTCTAGAATGTCAGTCCTGAGGTCCTCTTATTTCTGAAGCTCTTGTATCCTTTAAAAAAAAGATAAGTCCTTGGCAGGAGCTTCGGTCTGCCTCAAATTGTTCCATTCTATTCCATCTATGTAGTTCCTTTTGGATCTCATTTCATTCAGGGTTCAAAAAGTCCTGGAGGGCAGTTCCTCCATGGCCACCAGACATGGACCAGAGCTAGAGAAGTTGTGTCTGGTGTCAGGGAGGCTGGGGTCCTCCTTCCAATTCTTCTCCTTATCTGCTGGGATAGGAGGTAACACATATAGTGTGGAGCACTGGTGTGGCAAGCAGTTGTCCTGGGCAGAATCCTGGCTCTACAAATAGTTGTATGAAACTGCAACACTGACTTAAACCTCCCTTATCCTCTGCTTCCACATTATAGAATATGAACAATAATGATACCTGCTATGTAGGATTTTTACAAAGGTTGAGTATAATTTAAAAACCTGAGTATAGTTCATTTATAGTGTCTTAGTTTGAAGTGCACAGCAAAGTGGTTCAGTTATACATATTTATGTCTGCATGCTAGTCGCTTCCATCTTGCCTGTCTCTTTGCAATGCTATGAACTGTAGCCCACCAGGCTCCTCTGCCCATGGGATTCTCCAGGCAAGAATACTGGAGTGAGTTGCCATGCCCTCCTTCAGGGGATCTCCCTGACCCAGGGATTGAATTAGAGTCTCCTGTGTCTCCTGTGTTGGCAGGCAGGTTCTTTACCACTGGCACCACCTGGAAGCCCACGTGTGTGCATATATATATGTATATATACTTTTTTGGATTCTTTTCCATTATTGTAAGATTTTGAGTATAGTTCCCTGTGCTATAGAGTAGGTCCTTGTTGTTTCCTTATTTTATATATAGTAACGTGTAGATGGCATCACCGACTCGATGGACGTGAATCTGAGTGAACTCCGGGAGATGGTGATGGACAGGGAGGCCTGGCGTGCTGCGATTCATGGGGTCACAAAGAGTCGGACACGACTGAGTGACTGAACTGAACTGAATGTGTAGATATTAACCCCAAACTCCTAATTTATCTCTTCCCCACCCCACTATTCCCTTTTGTAACCATCAGCTTGTTTTCTATATCTGTGATACCATTTTGGTTTTGTAAATACATTCATTTCTGTCATTTTTAGACTAAACGTGTTAATGCACAGTACTTGTGTCAATACAACCCAGGTCTTTGGAAAGGTTATCACTAATTTGGAAAAGTTACAGATTCTCCCTAGGTTGACTTCCTCATGAACCACCACAACAGGGATGAGTGTAATGCTTGTCTCATGTGCTGGGAACCAGAATGAAACGAACACCAGCTTTAGTGCATGTCACACTGCAGTGCCATAGAGTACTCCGGTCATCTTACAAATGTTCTCTGAGATAAAATAAGATTCTTTACAGTTCAAATTCTTCTGGTTCCTTTCCTGTGGCTTCCAAGTTTGTAGCACAGACCGTTTCTGATTCATCTGCTTATCCCTAGTCCTGGCCCAGGGCCTGTCATGCTAATCCCTATTTGTTGAAAGAATGAATCAGTGTGACTATTAACTTATAAGTCTATGGTTCACTATTCACTCCAGCGCCCAGCACATTACCTTGTTCAAAGTAAGAGCTAAATAAACATTTGTTGAATAAATGAATTATTCAGAGTCATAAAGAAGACTAATAGTTTACTCAGGGATAATATCAATCTTTTTCTCAACCTGATTTCAGTTCAGTTCAGTTCAGTCACTCAGTCATGTCCAGCTCTTTGCGATCCCATGTACTGAAGCACACCAGGCTTCCCTGTCCACCACCAGTTCCCAAAGCTTGTTCAAACTCATGTCCATCGAGTTGGAGATGCCATCCAACCATCTCATCCTCTGTCATCCCCTTCTCCTCCCTTCTATCTTTCCGAGCATCAGGGTCTTTTCCAGGGACTCAGTTCTTCGCATCAGGTGGCCAAAGTATTGGAGTTTCAGCTTCAGCATCAGTCCTTCCAATGAATATTCAGGACTGATCTCCTTTAGGATGGACTGGTCGGATCTCCTTGCAGTCCAAGGGACTCTCAAGAGTCTTCTCCAACAACAGAGTTCAAAAGCATCAGTTCTTTGGCACTCAGCTTTCTTATTGATATTTCTCCCTGTAATCTTGATTCCAGCTTGTGCTTCATCCCACCTGGCGTTTTGCATGATGTGCTCTGCATATAAGTTAAATAAGCAGGGTATGATATATAGCCTTGATGTACTCCTTTTCCTATTTGGAACCAGTCTGTTTTTCCATGTCCAGTTCTATCTGTTGCTTCTTGACCTGCATACAGATTTCTCTGAAGCAGGTCAGATGGTCTGGTATTCCCATCTCTTGAAGAATTTTCCACAGTTTGTTGTGATCCACACAGTCAAAGGCTTTGGCATAGTCAATAAAGCAGAAATAGATGTTTTTCTGAAATTCTCTTGCTTTTTTGATGATTCAACGGATGTTGGCAATTTGATCTCTGGTTCCGCTGCCTTTTCTAAAACCAGCTTGAACATCAGGAAGTTCACGGTTCACGTATTGCTGAAGCCTGGCTTGGAGAATTTTGAGCATTACTTTACTAGCATGTGAGATGAGTGCAATTGTGTGGTAGTTTGAGCATTCTTTGGCATTGCCTTTCTTTGGGACTGGAATGAAAACTGACCTTTTCCAGTCCTGTTGCCACTGCTGAGTTTTCCAAATTTGCTGGCTTACTGAGTGCAGCACTTTCACGGCATCGTCTTTTAGGATTTGAAATAGCTCAACTGGAATTCCATCACCTCCATTAGCTTTGTTCGTAGTGATGCTTTCTAAGGCCCACTTGACTTCGCATTCCAGGATGTCTAGCTCTAGGTGAGTGATTACACCATCATGGTTATATGGGTCGTGAACCTGATTTAGGAGACAGTAATTTCCATTTGGACAATGACCTACTTGGTTCTGATAAATGTGGTCTTGGGTTTATGGAGGAAGTGGAACAAAGGATATTTCCTCATCAAATACAAGATCTTGCCTCCTATTGATCAGTTTTGGTCACTAACCACATTTTCTTATTCTCTCTGGTTGTAGGATGATGTAGCTGTGATGTAAACTGAAGATGCTGGAACAGTGTGTAGCTGGACTCATAGTGGAAGCCAGATGGCTTTAATCCTAAAGGATTAGAGCCTAAAACAATAATCAAACACTCTCTTTTTAAAGTGCACATACCAAACATACTCAGTCATAATATGGAGTTTAACATTCAGAGGATGGATACAAGTATGCTTCACCCGACTAGGAAAATAATCCCTAAGGCATTATGCATTGCCACTTCAACTACTAAAATCATTAAATAACATTTAATGAGTTGTTATGGTGTGGTTGGTGCACATTTTCTGAGCATTATCTCAGTTAATCCTCATAGAAACAACAGCACTACTGTTGAGTGGGTTCTCTTGGTGTCCTGTTACGTGGACGAAAGCACTGAAATAGGCATTTAGAAACTTGTCCATAGACACAGAGACAGTATGTAGGGGGAGGTCTGGCCATCTCCTTGTTTCCAAACTATTAGGTCCAGCTGCAGTGGTTCCCCGCCCCCCATGAGATCCAATGCCCTCTTTTAAAAACAAATTATCGTGTAAAGTCTTCTTTACAACCCTGAAATGAAATTCACATTTAATATAACCTCCCTACACACATAATAAAAAAAAAATTTTCCCTGGCCTTAATATAAAGGAGACATTCAAGGAAAGTAATTTTGAATGAAAAAATGTGTATTTCCACATGTAATTGCTAGAAGACATTGTGAGGTGAGCAGATGCTTACACCCTCCTGTTAAACCTTTATGAACATCTCAGCTCTAGAAACAGAATACTCCTAGTGTGTCATATAAGCAACTCCAGTATTAGCTGCGATGCTGCCACTAGTGAACGGACTTTTCTAAAATGGTGAGGAACTTTTGGTAAGGTTTCAAACTAAACACAGTACAGCACATTTACAGTCCTGGGAAATTTATACATGACAGCTATGCAGAAGGCTTTGTGTTTACATGCACAACATAAGTAGGCTGTTCATGTGCATGAATGACCAGCGAGACTGTGGAGGGTCATTAAGGCTGGGGAGTAAGTCCTCCTGGGGCAGGACAGCCCCCCACCTGGCAGGCTGCCGGGGATTCCTGGCCTTCACTCGTTAACACCAGGAACACCCTCCAAATCATTGTGAAATCCACACAAACACCTCCACAAGTTTCTAAACTGCCTGTGAGGGTGGTCCTGCCCCAGGTGGGAACTACGACTCTATTGAATGTTCAAAAAAAACCCAAAAACTAGCATTGCAAACCCAAGGGAAATTACCTAGCCCTAGATGAGCTAATGGAAAATGGGATAGAACTTTAAAAATGTACTTAATTACTGAGTGGTATTTAAGAGTAGAAGGAGAAATAGGGTCTAGAGAGAATGACATTTTAGGAATGAAGAACGAGCAATTTTAGGAAGGAAGACTCAAGGAAGGCCTCTTACCCTGCTCCTACAACTTGGCCAGGTTCTCTTTTAATACCCTATCGTAGCATCCGGTGCATCTGCTTTATAATACTCATGACAGTTGCCATTAAGTAGGTAATTGTCCATGGCTTACTTAATGTCTGTCTCTTCCATTAAAAGATACACCTTAATATATGCATATTAAAGCATGTACATACTCATACTGAGTATCACATATACATATGTACATACACACATACATACATACATAGAGGGTAACTTGTGCATAGTAGGGACTTAACAAATATTTGTAAAATGAATATTTTACTGTACTTGTTTGAAGGTTTTGGAGGAGGATTCTGAGAAGTTTGATTGATATGGCCTTGATTCTGAAAAATATATTTGAAATCTACAAGTTGATTTGTATATATCATGGTTCCTATTCTAGCAAGCTGTTTGAAAGCTGGCTAATAACTAAACACTCTAGACATTTAGCAGTGGTTTTGCAAGCATAACTCTAGTGCCACCTTCTGCCAGGCAGAGAAATATGTTCAGATCATTTGCATTCTCAGAATCTGGATTAGATGCTTGAACAGTTCTTTATGCTGCAGAATTAATTAGATATTTTAAAAATGTTAAAATAATAGGGACCTTTTAAACTCCCATTTAAAATTGCAAGTTTGGGGCAATCTATAAATAAGGCTGACTAGAATGAAAAATATTCCTATATTCCTATTCAGAATTTTCTTAGAGAATAGATTTAGAAATTTTTTTGTCTTATTCAATACCATTTTATATAGATTTAAAAATGATTTATTATAAAACTGCCCCAATTATGAAAAAATATACACAGGTATGTGCTACAGGAAGCAGCTTTGTGAGCACAATTCTCACTGAAGTTATCAAGAATATGGAGAGGACAGTTTGAGCTTGAATATCTCTGAAATTATTTGGTCAGAAGTTCCACAAATCAATGAACTCAGTCTATCATAAAAATAAAGTTGATGTTTCTTTACACAGACAGTAAAACGTCTGTCTGCAGTGCAGGAGACCTGGGTTCAATTCCTGGGTTGAGAAGATCCCCTAGAGAAGGAAAT
The DNA here is from genome assembly GCA_006410935.1 of Redunca redunca. Lineage (NCBI taxonomy): Eukaryota > Metazoa > Chordata > Mammalia > Artiodactyla > Bovidae > Redunca > Redunca redunca. The sequence continues at coordinate 331,366 of SJYQ01000687.1, read as the reverse complement.
GGCAGCCCACTCCAGTATTCTTGCCTGGAAAATCCCATGTACAGAGGAACCTGGTAGGCTACCGTCCATGGGGTTGCAAAGAGTTGGACACGACTGAGCGACTTCACTTCATTCAACTTGAAATGTCCATTTTTTCTGGTAGGACAGTATCTTCTCTATATGACACTTGTTTTGTAATCTGCTGGCTATTTTGAACTAATATCCCAAACACAATATCCTAATGTTAGCATGGATTAAGTAATCCATGTTTTCATTGTTATATAGCAGGTCTCTCTGTCACATAGCAGGTAAATAGCACAAAAGCAGGAACAGTTGTTAGGTCTGAATCCAAACAGGAAGGGCCTGTTCCAGTGAAGTTCAGTTTAGTTCAGTCGCTCAGTCGTGTCTGACTCTTTGCGACCCCATGAATCCCGGCACACCAGGCCTCCCTGTCCATCACCATCTCCTGGAGTTCACTCAGACTCACATCCATCGTGTCCGTGATGCCATCCAGCCATCTCATCCTGGGTCGTCCCCTTCTCCTCCTGCCCCCAATCCCTCCCAGCATCAGAGTCTTTTCCAATGAGTCAACTCTTCGCATGAGGTGGCCAAAGTACTGGAGTTTCAGCTTTAGCTTCATTCCTTCCAAAGAAATCCCAGGATTGATCTCCTTCAGAATGGGCTGGTTGGATCTCCTTGCAGTCCAAGGGACTCTCAAGAGTCTTCTCCAACACCACAGTTCAAAAGCATCAATTCTTCGGCGCTCAGCCTTCTTCACAGTCCAACTCTCAAAATCCCTGCAGATGGAGACTGCAGCCATGGAATTAAAAGACGCTTGCTCCTTGGAAGCACAGTTCCAGTGAAAGGAGGGTCAAAACCCTCCTCTTGTATGGAGCATAGAGCAGAGGCCGACAAGCTTGTCCTTTCAAATGTCATTAGCGAATATTACAGACTTTGCAGGCCATGAGATCTCTATCACAGCTGCTCACTTGTGAAGGTGTGAACTGAACACAGCCACGGACAGCTTATAAACCAACGAGCATGGCTGCGTTCCAATAATGAACGTTTCTTTTCTTCTTAATGAAAAGACACAGTAGGCTGACTAGATTTGGCTTGTGGGTTATAGTTGTCATCTCCTGGAGCAGAGGGCTGAGACTGCAGCTTCAGAAGGGACAACTGTGTTCTCCCAAGAGAACCAGAGCACCTGCTCCAGGAAGAGAGGCAGAGCTCAGCAAGTGCAGGGGCGTGGAGCTTTCACAGGGAGTCAGCAGCTACAGTCTGCACTGATCAGCAAGTAAGCATGCACTAGGGCCATTCTGGTTAACTTCAGTTTACTATAATGGCGGTGGCACCCCACTCCAGCACTCTTGCCTGGAAAATCCCATGGACGGAGGAGCCTGGCGGGCTGCAGTCCATAGGGTCGCAAAGAGTCGGACACGACTGAGTGACTTCACTTTCACTTTTCACTCTCATGCATTGGAGAAGGAAATGGCAACCCACTCCAGTGTTCTTGCCTGGAGAATCCCAGGGATGGAGGAGCCTGGTGGGCTGCCGTCTATGAGGGCGCACAGAGTCGGACACGACTGAAGCGACTCAGCAGCAGAGCCATTCTCAGTCTTTTTACTCAGATGGACCCTTGAAATAGCCTTTAGGTCTCAGGGGCCGTCTGCATAAAATTACTATAACTGTAGCTCATGGTAAGTTAGCAGGGTCAGTAATTTGTAGACAGGATAATCCAAGAGTAGTTGCCAATGATCTTCTGAGTAAAGAACGCTGTTTTTCCCATGGATCTGTTTTGGCCAGCCTATTAGCCTCTTTTTTTGTTTGGCTTTTCCTCTCCACCAAGTATGTATGCGTGTGTGTGTGCTCAGTTGCTTAGTCGTGTCCGATTCTTTGTGACCCCATGGACTGTAGCCTGCCAGGCTTCTCTGTCCATGGAATTTTCCAGGCAAGAATACTGGAGTGGGTTGCCATTTCCTTCTCCAGGGGATCTTCCCAACCCAGGGATCAAACCCACTTCTCCTGTGTCTCCTGCATTGGTAGGCAGATTCTTTACCACTAGCACCATCTGGGAAGCCAAGCATATGTAATCCCCAAAAGCAAATCAGTAACTGTAGGTAGAAGAAATTCTGCTTTTCCTTTATGTTAAAAAAAATTACCTGTATGATTTTGTGTTTTAACCTTATCTAATTAGCCCTACATATTTGTGTCCTAATTTACATAATTAGTTTCTTGCTGCTGTAACAAATGACTGCAAACTTGGTGGCTTAAAGCAACACAAGTTTATTATCCTACTATTCTGGAGACCAGAAGTTCAACATGGGTCAGCAGGGCTATGTTCCTTCTGGAGGTTTCTGAGGAAAATCCATTTCCTGGTCTTTTCCAGCTTCTAGAGGCTCTGTACTCCTTCACTGAGGGCTCCTTTCTCCCTCTTCAAAGTTAGCATCTCAAGTCTTTCTCTCTGATTCTAATGCTTCCCTCTTACAGACCTTAGTGATTACATTGGGCCTACCTGGATAAACTAGGATGGCCTCCCTGTTAAGACTATCCTATTTAAGACCCTAAATGTGATCAATCTGCTAAGTCCCTTTTGCTGTATAAGGCAAGGCATTAACAGGTTTCAGGGATTAGGATGTGGACATGGCAAGGCATTAACAGGTTTCAGGGATTAGGATGTGGACATCTTTAAGGGCTATTATTCAGTTTGCTTAAAAGTCTAGGCAAAGACTTTTGAAAGACTATGAAAACATTCAATACACTTCACCTCTAAGATGCATAATCCATGCAAGATTTACCGCAGCAAAGTGACAGAGGAGAAGCTGAGTCACGGTGCATAAAAATTCTTTCTTTAGAATGAAAATTTCCTTGTGATTTTTTGCTGTGCTAGTAGAGTACCCCGCCCCCACCCCCGCCAACCAGGTCGCTTGGTATGTGTAAGTGGTGATTTGGGGGCTATAATTTGGAAGAGAAAGGCTGACATCGATAATGTACCGTCCCCCACTCTGTGCAATTTTGTGTTCAACAGTCATCAATGGTCCCCTGTATTTCACATCAAAAACCAAGAGAGATGCTAATCAAAGGAAACGGCCCCACACTACACTGCCACCTGGGGCAGAAAAACTTCCAAACAAATTTTAACAGGGCTGCTTGGTCACTGTCCGACTCAATGGACGTGAGTTAGAGTAAACTCTGGGAGTTGGTGACGGACAGGGAGGCCTGGCATGCTGCAGTCCATGGGGTTGCAAAGAGTCAGACACGACTGAGCGACTGAACTGAACTGAACTGGTCATTGTCCACCACTATGCCTGTTAGAATTGCATGACCTGCAAAACTGAAAATATCTAGGTATATGTTTTTCATTCATTTTCCTCACAGAAACTCTAGCAACATTATCACAGAATCCAAAGATTCTGTTGGAACCCTGGTTAAGAAAACCTGATAAGTGGTGAAAAGCAAAGCAGGAAAAGGTGAATAGAGAGTCCTGGAAGGGAAGGGGTAAAGGGAGTTGCCATGGACGTCTAGATCAGAAATAAATCATGAAGAAAAGAGAGACAAGTACAGGAGAATGAATACCTGTTGTTGTTGTTATTTAATTAAAATGAAACTTGGAGACAGAAATACATCTTGCTTTTGCCACTGAGGGTTGTATTTAATTTACGAATATAGTAACACATAAGAATATAGAGGTTTATCTCCACTGTTTGCTGAAATCCCACTGTGATGGAAGTAAAGGAATAAATACGTCCAAAAAAGGATGGGAGAGGACATGATGCCAAAGCAGAATTGACAATGACAATTTGGAAGAGGGAACTCTGAAGCTGACCAAGCAGAGTGGGGCAAGTTGAAACCTAATGGAATACAGAGACACAGTCAATGAGAAGAAAAAAGACCTACCACCAGAGATCCCTAGAAACTGGAGGCCATGCATAACTCCGAAGAGAGCTGAGGGTAGGGCTGAAACAAACAAGCAAAAAGGAGTCATTATAAACCTGTGTATAGAATTACATATCGTTGGGAAATCGCTGTGTAACAAACCACTCTGCAGGGCAGTGTCTTGAAAGCAGCAACATTTGTTTACTAGCTCATGGTACCCCGGTCACCAGTGGGCTGGCTGGAGGGCCGCCTTGCTGGTGCATCTTGCTTATGGGTGCGGAGCGCCACTGATGATGGCTGGGCCCGCTCACATCTCTGGGGCTCTGGCTGGTGCAGTTAGTCTGACTCAGGTCTGATCTGTGTGGCCTCTCAGCCTCCAACAGGCTTATTCATGAGCAGAAGCAGGGTCTCAAGAGCAAGAAAAGCATGAAAAGCCTCTTGGTGCTGAGGCTCTAAAGTGTACACGAGTAATTCTTCCATATTATAGTGGCCAAGGCAGTCAGAGCCCAGCTCAGAGTTGGGGAAATGACTCTACATTTTCATGGGAGGGGTTACGTTATATTACAAAGGGTATGGGAAGGGTATGGCTGCTTCTGTGATCTATACTGAAGTACTCATATTATTACCCCCTCCCCTCATAACCAGAACCGGGTACTATCGACATTTTATCCTCCCCCCCCAACCCTATCTTTTGGCTGCATGGTGCAGCACGCAGGATCCTAGTTTCAAGACCAAGGATCAAACCTGCACCATCTAAAGTGTAAGTGTGGTATCTTAGCCACTGTACAACTGGGAGGTCCCTACTACTGATATTTTAAATGAATTCAAAGAACAAAAAAATTAGAAAATAAATATGATAGACATTTTAAACGTTCAATGAAAAAGTTGGAAAACAAAGTTGGAAATCATCAGTGTATTTGTCTTCAGTTGCTGCATGACAAATTACCGCCTCTAGCGTGCTACACAGCACACACTTTCATCGCACAGCTTTTCTGTGTTAGGGACTCAGGTGTGGTTTAGTAATGTTCTCTGCCTTAGAGTCACTCAAGACTATGGCACAGGTTTCAGGTGGGACTATGGTCTCATGTGAAGCCCAACTGGAGAAAGATCCAATTCGAAGCACAGTTAGGTTGTTGGCAGAATTCATTCTCTTGCTGCTATATTTTCCTGTGCCCCATCTTCCCTCCCCTTCCCCCTGGCTACCGGTTGCCTTCAGGTCCCAGAGGCCATCTGCAGATCTTAGATATTACTTGCTCTTTTCTGCTCCATGGGCTTTTTCAATATGCCTTCTTGCTTCACCAAGTCAGGAGGATAACCTCTCACTCCAGTTTACTAAGATTTTGTAGTCACGGGAGTGACTCCACTTTGCCAGATGAAGAAGTGAAAGTGAAAGTCGCTCAGTCATGTCTGACTCTTTGTGACCTCATGGACTATGTAGTCCATGGAATTCTTCAGGCCAGAATACCGGAGTGGGTAGCCTTTCCCTTCTCCAGGGGATCTTCCCAACCCAGGGCTCGAACTCAGGATTCCCGCATTGCAGGCAGACACTTTACCAGCTGAGCCACTAGGGAAGGCCAGGAATATTGGCGTGGGGAGCCTATCCCTTCTCCAGCAGATCTTTCTGACCCAGGAATAAAACCAGGGTCTCCTGCACTGCAGGCAGATCCCATACCAGCTGCGCTACCAAATGTAACCTAACCAAAGGAGCGTGTGCCATCAACTCAGAGCAAAGAGGCCAAGATAAGAAAACTAAAGGACTGAATCCGGTGGTCTGATATTTGATTGATTAATCTCAAAAAATGGAAGTAAAAAATTTGAGGTAAAACAATTTTTAAAAATAAGTAAAAAATAAAATTTCCCCAAACTGAATGAAGAAGTTCTAGATTGAAATCACCTACTAAGTACTGAACACATTAATGGGAAAGAGACTTAAAGTACATCATTTTGAAATTTTGGGTGAAGAGAAGATCCTCAAAATGTCTAGAAAGAAAAAAAATCACATCACATAAAAATCGAGATCAAGATTCAGAATGGCATTGGATTTGTCGATGGTGACGTGAGGTGAGGTGAAGTCGCTCAGTCGTGTCCGACTCTTTGCGACCCCGTGGACTGTACCTACCAGGCTCCTCCGTCCATGGGATTCTCCAGGCAAGAATACTGGAGTGGGTTGCCATTTCCTTCTCCAGGGGATCTTCCCGACCCAGGGATCGAACCCAGGTCTCCGGCATTGGAGGCAGACGCTTTAACCTCTGAGCCACCAGGGAAGCCAGCAGCTGCTAAATACGGGGAACAGTGAGAAGTAGCTTCAACATTCTGAATATAAGTTATTTCCGTTATTGAATTCAAGTCACTAACTTATTTTTTTTTTCCAAAGAGGGTTACAAAAAGGTTTTTTTTTTTTTTTTCTCTGTTAAGCAAGTTAAAGAAACTAACCTCCTATGTATACTTCCTTGGGGAGCTTCTGGAAATGTGTCCCACTGAAAGAAGGAAATGATTCAAGCAAAGGATTGTTGTGTGATCTGGGAAAGAGGAACAGCAGAGAACTCTGAGGGTGAAAGGAGCTCCTAGGGTGATATGAATACACGTCCTAGCGTGACGGCTGCACAGCAGGCTGAGACGACAAATCCAGATTGCAGTGGGAGGACGGTGCGTTCCGGGACGAGCGTCTCCACGGGAAAAAAGAAACTGACAGATTGCTCAGTGCTTTTGTTATGTTGAAAGGAATTTTACAGCTTTGCTGGAGAATTTTAGAGAAGAATGACATAGAAAAGAATTACACAGATTAAAAAATTACATAGAAAAAGAACCTTCCCAACAACCTTCCCCAATCAACATTCGGAGGTAAGGATTAATTCTAGGAAAAATAAAAGGCTGTACATACAAGGGAGTGTAATCATTGTATAAAATAAGGCCTTATCAGAACAACATTCATATATTCATGATAAAATATTAATTTAGTAAAAGAATGCTATCTATTTTAAAAAGATGACAGGGATGAGGGGAAGTGTATGTATGTGGGTGTTTGGTGGTGCAGCGGTAAGGAACCCGCCTGCAGGAAACTCAGGTTCGATCCCTTGGTTGGGAAGATCCTCTGGAGTAGGAAATGGCAATCCACTCCAGTATTCTTGCCTGGAAAATTCCATGGAGAGAGGAGCCTGGTGGGCTACAGTCCACGGGGTTGCAAAGAGTTGGACAGGACTGAGGGACTGAGCTTGCATGCACGTGTGTTCAGCTGTGTACAATCTGCTATTTCAGCCATTTTTGAGTGGACAGTTCAGTGGCATTAAGTACATTCACCTTGTTATGCAAACATCACCGGTATCCATCTCCAGAACTTTTTCGTCTTCCCAAACTGAAACTCTGTATACATTAAACAACAGCTTCCCATTCTGCTCTAATCTCTGTCACGACAAGCACAATTTTACTTTCTGCCCCTATGAATCTAATTACTCTAGACACTTCACGTAAGTGGAATCACACAAAATTTGCCCTTTTGTGTCTGATTTATTGCACTGAGCATAATGCCAGTGTTTCATCCATGTTGTAGCATGTGCCAGAATTCCATTCTTTTTTTAGGTTGAATAATCTTCCATTGCATGAATATACCGCATTTTGTTTTCCATTCATCCATTGTTTTGATATTTGAGACCTTTGGGTTGCTTCCAATTTTTGGTTACTGTGAATAATGTTACTGTAAACATAAACATGTAAATATCTTTGAGTCCCTACTTTCAATTCCTTTGAATGTACACCCAGAAGTGGAATTACTGGATCACATGGTAATTCTATTTTTAATTTTTTTGGGGAATTATCACAATACTTTCCATGGTGGCTGTATCATTTCATAATCCCACTGACAGTGCACAACAAGAGTTTTGATTGCTTCACATCTTTATAAGATATCTAAATTTTTTTTGTTTTAAATAGTAGCCATTCTAATGGGTATGAAGTGATACATTGTGGTTTTGATTTGCATTTCCTGAAGATCATGGCATCTAGTCTCATCACTTCATGCAAAGAGGTGGGGAAACAATGAAAACAGTGTCAGACTTTATTTTCTTGGGCTCCAAAATCACTGCAGATGGTGACTGCAGCCATGAAATTAAAAGATGCTTGCTCCTTGGAAGAAAAGCTATGACCAACCTAGACAGAATATTAAAAAGCAGAGATATTACTTTACCAACAAAGGTCCATCTAGTCAAAGCTATGGTTTTTCCAGTAGTTATGTATGGATTTGAGAGCTGGACCATAAAGAAGGCTGAGCACCGAAGAATTGATGCTTTTGAACTGTGGTGTTGGAGAAGACTTTTGAGAATCTCTTGGACTGCAAGGAGATCCAACCAGTCCATCCTAAAGGAAATCAGTCCTAAATATTCATTAGAAGGATTGATGCTGAAGCTGGAGCGCCAATACTTTGGCCCCCTGATGGAAAGAGCTGACTCATTAGAAAAGACCCTGATGCTGGGAAATATTGAAGGCAGGAGGAGAAGGGAATGACAGAGGATGAGATGGTTGGATGGCATCACTGACTCAAGGGACATGAGTTTGAGCATGCTCCGGAGGATGGTGAATCACAGGGAAGCCTGGCGTGCTGCAGGCCTTGGGGGTCGCCAGGAGTCGGACGCGACTGGGGGACTAAGCAACAACAAGTGACTTAGTGATACTGAACATTTTTCTTACATGTGTTGGCAATTTGTAAATCATCTTTGGAGAAATGTACATGCAAGTCCTTTGCCTATTTTAATCAGGCTATTTTGTTGCTATCATTGAGATGTAGGAGCTCCTTATACATTCTGGATGTTAACCCCTTATCAGATCCATCACTTACAAATATTTTCTTCCATTCCCACAGGTTGCCTTTTTACTTTGTTGATTATGTTCTCTGAGCACAGAGCTTTTAATTTTGATGTAGTTCATTTGATCTATTTTTTCCTTTTGGTGTCATATTGAAAAAAAATAAAAGATCATTGGCAAATCCAGTGTTGTGAAGACTCCTCCCTGGGGTTTCTTCTAAGAATTCTCACATTTTTGGTCTTGCCTTTAGGTCTTTAGATGCATTTTCTTTTGTTTGTGCTCCAAGGTAAGAGTCCAGCTTCATTCTCTTTTATGTGGTATTTCACTTTTGGGGATTTCCTAGTGGCTTAGAACCTGCCTGCCAGTGCAGGAGACTCAGCTTTGATCTCTGGGTCAGGAAGATCCCCTGCAGAAGGAAATGGCAACACACTCCAGCGTTCTTGCCTGGGAAATCCCCTGGACAGAGGAGACCGGCGGGCTACAGTGTATGGGGTTGCAAATGAGTTGGACACAACTTATCAACTAAACAACAACAACTTCACTTTTTAAGTATGTATATATTTTGGGAATTCCCTGGCAGTCCAGTGGTTAGGACCCCATACTTCCTCCGCAGGGGGTGTGGGTTCAATCCCTGGTCAGTGAACTAGGATCCTGCAAGTTGCCTGGCATGTCTGGGAAAAAAAAAAAAAGAATATTTACCACTTCAGTAGGAATTTTAAAAATCCTAAATTTTTAAAAATAAATATATATAGTATATAGAAGTATATCATGATTTGAAACTTTAGGTTACTTGCTGTGACACCTTCTTGTTGAATAGTCCTTACACTATTGTGGGACTGGTGGTAGTAAAGTTTTAAGCAACATATTTAATTATCATTTACCTTAAGGATTTTATTTATCATGAAAAAATTGAGAATCCAAAACTTTCCTGTTTTAGAAGTGAGGTACTTAGGAAAAAGGGAAACTGTCCCTTAGACCTCACTTTCAAAAATATTTCTAGGTTTTGCTTAGGTCCTTGACATCACTGAAAATGACTTAAATAAATAAAAATGGACTTTAAAACTCAAACTATATGAAAAAGATTTTATAGATTATTTTTACTGATTATTAGCATTGTTTTCTGTCTATATAATAACAATGCTCAAATAAGAGGGTAGAATGAAGAATTGCTAAAGAGGAGGAGGAAGAAACTGGAAGGGAATTAGATGCTTTAGGTGCAGAAATCACTATTCTCTATACTTCCAAGAGGAACTGTGTTCTTTTTCCTAAAGGATTTCCCAGAAAAAATATACCAAATATTCAAAAATTGTTTGCAAGAGGAATTCCAACTTTTCTGAATGCAAATGCAAAAGAAAAAACAATCAACGAAACGTATATTTTAGGCCAAAGGAAAAGAAAATTGGTATTGTTTCCACTGTGTTGGTAGCAGAACCCTGGCGATTTCAAACAAATTTTATTTTTTTAAATGCAAAATTTTATTGCCAAGCTTTATGCCTAAAATCTAGACAATTACACTCCAGGATTCTGACTAATGAATACCACATGTTAGACTCAATAACTTCAGCTGCAGAGTGGAGAATACTGTGTTAAAGCCATTCAGATAATAAATAGCTATCTGGGTCCATTTCAACTAGAGCAAGTCAACTGTATTGAATGTGAGTGAAACATTAATTCTTTATAAGAACATACCCAATTGGCAGACACTTTGACATGTAATACACATTACTTCACCATTCCGCCCCCGTGGAATCATTTTATCCTTTTCTTGAGTCTGCACTTACACGAACGTCTATCTGCAGCCTCCTGAATCTGTCTTTGGGGTATCACTTACATGTACTTACAAAACATACATTTTCAAACAGACACATGAATGAGAATGGCTCTAGTTTTCCGAAAGTGTTAGTTTGTCATTATTTCTGTTTGTTCTGCAAACATTACATGGCTTTCTCCTTCCCTCTGGGACTGCCTCCAGGTTCCCTTTCCCCCTCCCGAGGACTCGGATAACTCTCCCTCTTCCTTTCTAAAGCCTTATGAAAACAGAGGAAAGAGAATATTACATGTTACTGTTGGACACAAAGGACACCTGGGGCTTGCTTTGGCTCCAGAATTTAAAAAAAAAAAAAATCAAGAAATGAAGAGAGAGAGGCAGACCTTTCGCAGAAAGGGCTGCCCCACTGGAGGTTATTCTCCCAGGTCAGTGTCTTGCTTTTGAGAGGTGGCCTTGGGAAGCAGCAACAGGAAATGCAGACAGGAATAAGTCTGGCAGACCCACTCTCCTTTCTGTTTTGCAGTAGACTTGTTTTTGTTTTCTGCCCCCTCTCCTTGGGTGGAAGCCAAATTTCTCTGTGGCTGCTATGAAACAGGGAGAGGATGGGTGGGGTCAGCGGTGAAGAGCACCAGGTTCCATGTTCTGGCTGATGTCCTTGCTTTTCTCTAAGTGCAGTGATGGGGGGCATTTCCAGACTTCCATAATGGAGCTACCTCTTTAATCCCATTTCTGTCGTACTCCAAACCATGCTTGGGTAGCATCAGTCGTTCAGTCGAGTCTGACTCTTTGTGACATCGTGGATTGCAGCCCTCCAGGCTCCTCTGTCCATGGAATTCTCCAGGCAGGAGTGCTGGAGTGGTTTGCTATTCCCTTCTCCAGGGGATCTTTCCGATCCAGGGATTGGACCCAGGTCTCCTGCATTGCAGGCAGATTTTTTACTGTCCAAGCCACCAGGAAAGCCTGTGCCATGTTTACTGCAAACTAATTTTATTTTGTTCAAATTTTGAAATATGTATTATAAAAGCTATACACATTCTAAATGTTTATTAATTATTAATTAATGATACCATAATATGTACCGATGTACAATATTATATAAATATTTCAAAATTTGAACAAAATTAAAGTACATACATAATTATCTTTTTTTGAAGGTTTTTTTTGATGTGGATCATTTTTAAAGTCTTTATTGAATTTGTTACAATATTGCTTTATTTCATATTTTTGTTTCTTTGGCTGCAAGGCATGTAGGATCATAGCTTCCTGACAAGGGATTGAACTCACACCCCCTGTATTGGAAGGTGAAGTCTTAACCACTGGTCTGCCAGGGAAGCCCCAAATTATATACATAATTCTATGATATGTATATGAAGAATATTCTTTTTGGTTATATATTCATTATAGACATCAACACTGCTGCTGCTGCTGCTAAGTTGCTTCAGTTGTGTCCGACTCTGTGCGACCCCATAGACAGTAGCCCACCAGGCTCCGCTGTCCCTGGGATTCTCCAGGCAAGAACACTGGAGTGGGTTGCCATTTCCTTCTCCAATGCATGAAAGTGAAAAGTGAAAGTGAAGTTGCTCAGTCGTGTCTGATTCCTAGCGACCCCATGGGCTGCAGCCCACCAGGCTCCTCCATCCATGGGATTTTCCAGGCAATAGCACTCAACACTAGTCAAAAACAATTCTAGAAGATATTTAGATCATCTTTATAAAACTGAGAAAACTGGATTAAAGAGGGAATGGGACTTGATAAAATCTTTAAAAGTGCTGGGGAGGTGGGAATTCTCTGAAGCCCCTGCAGATGCTAGTGCATCCTTTTTCTCTCCATCAGTGGTTGCTAAACAGGCCTTCAAGGAGGTCTCAGAGCAGCTCTGCTAGAGCAGGTCAAGTGAGGGTTCAGCTCATCTCATTGCAGACCATACCACCAAGGTTTACCTATTTTATTTGTTTATGCTTCTGTGTGACATTTTGAAGGATAATGCATTCCAAGTCCTCTCTCTTCTCCTGTTTTTAGACCTCTGTTAGTCCCATGCATAGCAATCATTTAGGTAGTTTCAACACGGAACAGATCTTTGCTACTTGAAGAATGAGTCTTTGATGTCTGTCTCATTTGTTAGTGACCCTGTAGTCATTTGAAATTTTGCTGAAGCACAAATTTGAACTTCAGTGCTGAGAGGCTGCTTGGGAGATAGTCAATTAGCTAGTGAGAGCGTACTTTAAAATACAGATCTGCAACTCATCTTGGCTTTGTTGTTTATGATAGCTGGGCAGATGGTACCATCTTAGTTTTAGGTCAGGGGTTAGCAAATTTTTTCTTTACAGGGCTAGACAGTAAATATTTTAGGTTTGGCAGGCCACACAGGATCATGGCTGAATCCTATTCCTTTCTCTCTCTCTTATGTTCTCTTTTTTACAACTCCAAAAAACATAAAAATTATTTTTATCTGCAAAGAATCCTTAAAAAATAGTCCAAGGGGGCTGGATCCGGCCTATGCTTATGACTTGTTGACCTCCATTTTTGGTAATACCATCCTTACGTTTAAGACGAGAGGGGAGTACTTAATCCCGATCCCACAGCCCACTCACTGTCAGGCACATCTTGGGGTGTTCAGCTTCCAGTTCATTTGTTTTCCACTGTACCTTATGTTATAGTCTATTTCTTAAAAGATTCTTTTCACACGCCTCAGAAAAGTAGAAACATCCGTGTTTGTTTTGTTTTTGGTTTTCATTATCATTTTCCTTGAACCTCTGACTACAAGAAACAGTACAGGAGCATGAGAAGAGACCGGGGTGCCTCCCTGAAACACCAGCCTCCAGCCCGAGCTTCGGAGTTTTGTGGGTCACGTGTTCACTCCTCCGGAAGCCGGGACAAGACGCGGAGGGAATTGAACCTGGCCTCTGGTTTGTTCTCTATACGTGGGAGACGGTACTGCTCAGAGGTGCAAAGGCTGCCTGGTCTCTGCCTGCTTCCTGGGTCTATATTACTGGTGTGTCATGGGGCAAGTTACTGAATCTGTATACTCGCGATGTCTCCCCCTGTGAACCTCAGGACCACAGCAGCACATCCCTCACAGGCTACGTGGATCCGACGGTTAATGCCTGTGAGAGTCAGCAGCAAGTGTGCGCAGGCATCGGCGCCTACTCACTTGTTCTCACCTCTTCTTCCCAGCGGGTGCATGAGCAGGCCCTGGGCTGGCCTGTCTGCTTGACTTCCAGATACGGCTCCACTCCTTTATCATCATTGTTGGGTCATTGTTTTGTGGACCTTCCAGCTTCCATGTTGGATTTTAAGACCAGACCGATGTCCCCTATTCCCAACTCCACTTCCTAAATTCCCAGAGGGAGTCAATGAGATTGAAGTATGTTAGTATTTAGGTTGTCAACAAATGTCCATATGGTCAAAGCTATGGTTTTTCCGGTGGTCATGTATGCATGTGAGAGTTGGACTGTGAAGAAAGCTAAGCACTGAAGAATTGATGCTTTTGAGCTGTGGTGTTGGAGAAGACTCTTGAGAGTCCCTTGGACTGCAAGGAGATCCAACCAGTCCATCCTAAAGGAGATCAGTCCTGGTGTTCATTGGAAGGACTGATGCTGAAGCTGAAACTCCAGTACTTTGGCCACTTGATGCGAAGAGCTGATTCATTTGAAAAGACCCTGACACTGGGAAAGATTGAGGGCAGGAGGAGAAGGCGATGACCGAGGAAGAGATGGTTGGATGGCACCACTGATTCAATGGACATGGGATTTGGTGATGGACAGGGAGTCCTGGTGTGCTGTGGTTCATGGGGTCGCAAAGACTCAGACATGACTGAGCGACTGAACTGAACTGAACTGAGTATTTAGGTTAATTAATTAATGAAAAAAACCTAAGAATGTGTAGTCTGGCTCTGATAAGATGAACACGCACAGAATATGCATATGCCACATAGAATAGCATAAGGGATATAGGATGTGGGAAGATAGTTCTAAAAACGAGGTGTGTGATGGGTTGACACTGGGTGAAATAGGAAGACTGGCATAAGAAGCCATGTTAGCAATTTAGATCCCAGGGTTCCCAGCCTTGCCAAATCCTAAGCATCACCTGGGGTATTTTTTATTTAAAAAAATTTTAACTTTCTTGACCATGCCCTGTAGCATTTTGGATCTTAGCTTCCGGACCAGGGACTGAACCCATGTTCCCTGGACTGGAAGTTCAGAGTCTTAACCACTGGACTGCCGGGAAAGTACCCCCCGCCCCCCACCCCGGGTGTTTTGAATGTACAGTTCCCCAGGCTGCAGCACAGACTGTGTAGAATTGGGGTCTGGAGAGGAGAGCCTGGAATCCTTAGTTTGAATGAGTCTCTAATACTGTGGCAGAGCAAAAGGTAAGGTGTTCAGACAGATACAGGGATGGGAACTGCGCTTTGGGGAGCAACCGCTGCCGCCTCAGTGGCCTTCAGGTGGAGCAGGGGCTTGGGGGCCCTTCGGGTGTCTGGAAGCTGCAGGACCCACTAAGAGGCGTACTCGTTCTTCCGTTCTCTGAGTGAACATATCTTTCTCTGTATATTTGTAGTACCCTGGTTTCAATCTCCACTGTATATTAGAACCATCCAAGAAACTTAAAACTTGCTAATTCCTGGACTCCTTTCCGGATTGATTTCCGCTGGGAACTAGTTTCTTTCTTTCTTTTTTTTTTTTTTAGTTTCCCAGTTATTCAAATATGCCCAAGAGACAGAAAGCACCTTGTGTGTACCTCTTGTACTCTAGGTATTACTTTTATTTGAAAAATATGCGTATTAAGACATTTCTGTGCACTCTGTTAAAGTTGTTTTTACAGCTCAGCTATCTTTTAAATCAACCCTGAATACTCATTAGAAGGCCTGATGCTGAAGCTGAAGCTCCAATACTTTGGCCACCTGATGGGAACAGCTGACTCACTGGAAAAGACCCTGATGCTGGGAAAGACTGAAGGCTGAAGAGGGTGTGGCAGAGGATCAGATGGTTGGGTGGCATCACTGATTCAATGGATACGAGCTTCGGCAAACTCCAAGAGATGACCAGGGACAGGGAGGCCTGGCATGCTGCAGTCCCTTGACTCGCAGAGTTGGACACAACTGAGCAACTGAAAACAGTATCTTTTAAAGGTTCAGAACATAAGCTTTTGGTTCACACCAGCTTGGAGGATGGGAAAGACCGTGAGAAGGGTAGATGTTCCCTGTACTGTGATTATACAACAGGGCTTAGGATAATGGCTTGGAACTGTTTTCCAAACAGAAAAGCACTTTCCTCAGAATCACCAGGAGCCAGACATATAAACTGTGCTCACCTATGTCCTCACAGTGGCCGCCGAGGCATTGCGAGAGAACCTCTGGGCCCTGCGGAGCCTTGAAAAGCACTTTGAAGGAACAGTTGGACACAGGAAGCTATCAGTCCAACCAGAATCGTCTTCTTCAGTCACAGACAATAGGGAACGGTATTTCTCATGCATCCTCCCTTCCGCTTCTGGGAGAGCCCTGCTGCTGCTGAATTACCGGCCACTGCTGTCGGTCTCTGTTTTGTTTTCTGCTTTGTGGCTCCAAGAAGTCCCGTGAGGCATTCGGGCTGATGAAGTGATGACTAAAGATGTTGTAACAATTAAACCAGGAGGGCTTTTATGAAATCCAAACCTTGAAAAAGTAGGTCCCCCCCGCAATAGTTCTCTCTTAAGATGACAGAAACTTCAAAATATCAAAATGGCTGCAAACTCTTTTTCCTTCTTTTCCTATTGCTGTTTTTACTTTAATCTTATGTACTCAGATTGTCTTACTGATTTCTAAAACACTAGGTGCTTTGCAGCAGACAATGTAATTATTCTCAAAGGTTAGGAGGCACCCATAATCACGTAAGGCTGGAAATATTAACACCAAATTGACGTTAACTGCAGAAACAGGAGCCACTGGTTAATGAAATCAGTGTCACAGAGGTGAACACTGCCTCACCCAGCAGACCCTCACACGGCCTGTCTGCTTAATGGACCAGGCGGCTGCCGGCAGCTTGACAGCAAACAGAAGCAACACGCACGTTTCAACTTGAATGTTTTGATCGTAAAACTTAGAGCTGAAGCAACTTTCTATTTACTGTCACTGACAGCATAGGTTTCCTTTGTCTTTCCCACCGAAACAGGCTCCACCGCGACGTGTCAGTGGTTTTCTGTTACAACTGTGTCTCAGCTGCCAGTGGCAGCCACTTTGACATCCTTTATGCCTCTTGCTGTTCCTTATTTTCTGATGTGATGAACCAGTGACTTTGTTTACGCTGATCTGAGACAAGCTAGGACATGTGATTGTTATGAAGTTTACAACATTAGCCATCTGATCCAAACCAAAATATGAAAAATAGGAATTAACATGTTTCAGATGCTGAACTGGCCCATCAACTTTTCACACACCCAAATGGAAAGTATATTCTTATTTCATGCCTAACCGCCCCCCCATTCCATATTTTTAACACTTTTAAAATTTAGAAGCTATTTTGTGTCTTACCAGTAAGTTTTTCTAATAATTATTCCCAACATGACAATTTGCTTTGTTTTCTGCTATACAGGTCTGGTTTTACTTGGCATCCAGTAATAATGTTGGTAACAATATAATCAAATAATAACATATAAAATAATATATCACATAGTGTAATAATTGTATAATGATAGTATTATTAACATATAATTTTATGATTATATAATATTATATATAATAAAAATATCTGTATGTGCCAAGTCCTGTGTCAAACACTTTACACCTGGGGTTCTTAGCCCTTACCACAGTGATAATACTTTCAATCTGAAAATAATTTATATTAATTTGTCCCTTAAACCCTATTTCCTTTAACTTCAACCCAGAGAATACACTGAACCAGGAAGCTATTTCCCCAGGGAAGGAAAAAAATGACACAAGAGAGAACAAAGAATTAACATCTCAAAGGTCTCGGATGTAAGGCATTTGAGACAGAGAGATGGGATTTCCATGTTCCAAAGACCTAACTTTTACATTTCAAGAGTGAGGTCCAGTAGGAGAAAGGAGTCCTCAAGTCACGGTTAGACACAACTGCTGAGCAGTGAGGCTTCATAGCGCCCAGAACTGAAAAGGATGCTGGCAATCCCCAGGCAGGGCAGAAGAGGAAGACCGCGCCTGCCCCTGCACCCCTGGAGGCTGGGCAACATGACAAGGAGAGGCGAGAGGGAGGGGCCAGGGAGGCAATCGATCAGACATCCAGGATGTGCCCGGCCTCCCTGCCTCCCGACCACAGCCCACGAAATCCCAAAATGTGTGTGTGTGTCCACTGTGCTAAGGGGTGGAAAGTGTTAGTGATCACTCAGTGGTGTCCGACTCTTTGCGACCCTATGGACTGTAGCCCTCTAGGCTCCTCTGACCATGGAATTTCCTAGGCAAGAATACTGGAGTGGGTTGCCATTTCCTTCTCCAGAGGATCTTCCGACACAGGGATCAAACCCAGTTTTCCCACATAGCGGGCAGATTCTTTACCATCTGAGCCAGCAGAGAAGCCCCTGTATTACGGAGGCTGAAGCCAAATGCAGAGGGTCCGTGCGTGGCTTCTTTCTCATTTGGCATCCCAAGAGCAGCTCCAGCTTAGTAGGTGTCCAGGGAGCAGCTCGGCTGGGTGGAGAAGCCTGACTTTGCATCTTGAAAAGCCCTTACTTCCCACACGGGGTGGACGGCATCCTAGATGGCCGGGTTGGTCTGTGAGAAAGGCTGGTGATTTTGTCAGGAACGTAGCTGCAGTAGGCCACTGGGGAGGGGGGAGGTTATCTTGAAACTAAAGGCTGCCCAGTGGACCATTTAGCTTGGGGATCAAAGCCCCGCTCCCCAGGAAGCATGTTTAACTGAGAAAAGGGCTGGGGCTGATGCTGCTCAATCAGTGGGGAGGGCTGTCTGGTCCTGAGGGGACGCAGAGAATTGACTTCAGCACAGTGAATCTGACCTGATGCGTAAAACACACCCTCACTTCCGAGGACCTAGGGACATCCCAGCGTCTCCAGAGAGATGGGATTTTCTTTATGGCATCACAAGATGCCACCTTGGGGAGGGAGAGGGAGGCGAGTGAGGGGAAACATTCGGAAAGACTGACTTTTATTTAAGAACTATCGCAAACAGAAAATAGGCTGCATAATGAGAGGTGACTGGGTATTCATTTTAAGCAAGTTTAAAGTTTTGCTTTACCCCTAAGGAGGGTGGGGGTTGGTGGCCTAGATAATAGAAAAATAAAGAAGCTATATTTTCTTTGTATATCTCAGTGTAGCGTGAATAAATTGTGCCCCACGTAAGCTCCACAATATGTCAAATGGGAAGAAGTGAGCTTATAAATTTGCTTCAAGAACAGATAAAGATTGGTGTTACTCAAAGTTGATGACTTAGAAAGTCAGGAAAGATCGGAAGTTCTTAAGATGCTGTCTTTTTGTACCTTTCAATTTACTCATTTCAGAGATTAGAACAGATATTGGGACATGGAATGTATTATGCAGCCCCTGCCTCTCGCTCCTTCTCATATCTCTCCAAGTGTTCTTCATCTTTGTCCTTTGCTCAGAGAGTGGTATGTCATTAAGCATGGGAAACAGGCTTTCCACTGCAGTGACCACATTGTGGGGCCTCAAAGGGAAAAATTCCTTTTGAACACATATAATAAATGACTCTCTAAGGCAGGACATCAGGAAAGATCCCACATATGTAACAGCAGATGATAAATTCTGGTAATTTACATCCGTAGGTCACTCTAAGGACATTTTTAATTTATGACTTTGAACTCAGAAAAATCTAACTCAATTCAGAATCTTAGGCACAAGCGCAGATGTACCGCTCATGCCTGCCATCTGGTGGAAATAAGGGGTAAATATAGTCATAACTTTTGGACTGAGTGCATTGAACCTTATCAATATCTTTTAAGACTGTAAATACTGTCTTTCTGACGCCGCTTGTTAAAACAAAATTCTTAAAGTCACAGAAAGACAATTCTTTGGATTCTAAGTTTTGAAGTGTAAGAATTGCCCTTATAGGTTTTATTTTTTTGCCATTGAGTTTTTAAAAAATTCACATTTAGTACTTGAAAACAGGAGGGATGGGAGTTTGTAAAATAAGGATAAGAATGATACCCTTATGTTGATGTTTTCTTCTTTATAATTAAATTTTCTTTTTATTTGGATTTTGTGGAAGTCAACTGAAAGAAGCAGACATTTTCTTGAGGTTTAAAATGAGGTTTACATTTAGAGAGCCATGAAATTCAGGGTCAGAGAGGGTGTCCATCGTTCTGATGTTCCTCTGACTGAGGGGTTCCCCAGAATGTACGACTTTCATGCTGCTGCTGCTGCTGCTGCTAAGTCGCTTCAGTCGTGTCTGACACTGTGCGACCCCATAGACAGCTGGGGAAGTCTGGGGCAAACTGGGATGGTCGGTCACCCTGGTACGGTTTATCAAAAAGTACACTGAAGAAGCTGTTTGGAAGTGACGGTTTCAAACTGAGCAAGGCCAAGTTGGTGGAATTAGTTTTTACTCTTTCTTTTCGCTTAATCTGAGTTTATTCTCAGCAGACCTGTGCTTCTGTAAGTGTATAAGAGATCCGCTTTCTGATACACTGGGAAGCTGGAGGCAAGCTTTCTATCTACTGACTCTGCCTTCCTCTGTTTTCTGGAAAAGTTTGTATAGGATTGGTATTATTTCTTCCTTAACTTTTTCACGCAAATTAATCAGTGAAATAATCTAGGCCATTGAGGTTTGATATACACCAGTGAGCTCTGGTAGTCTGTATCATTCGAAAACTGTGTCTGTTGTATCTAAATTCTTACATTTATTGGCACAAGTTGTAAATCAACTATACTTCAATAGAAGAGAATATATCACAATATTATTAACAACAATCACCATTAGATCCATAGAACTTATTTATCTTGTATCTAGAAATTTATAACTTTTCATCACCTACACTCATTTCTCCCAGCCCCTGCTTTCCCCTTAGCCCCGTTCTTAGCTGTCTCTGGCAACTACCAATTTGATCTCTGTTTCTGTAACTTTGGTTTCTTTAGATTCCACATATATGTAAGATTACACAGTATTTGTCTTTCTTTGTTTGACTTATTTCACTCAGCATAGTACCCTCAAGGTGTGTCCCATGTTGTTGCAAATAGCAGGATTTTCTTCTTATTTTTTTTTTTAATGACTGAATAACAGTATTCAGCCATAAATCTTGTGTATGGGTGTCTACATACCACGTTTTCTTTATCCGTTTATCCATCAGTGGACGCTTATGGTTGTTTCCATAGCTTGGCTGTTGTAAATAATGCTGCGACCATCATAGGAATGCATGTTATCTCTTCAAGATCTTGTTTCATTTCCTTTGGATATATACTCAGAAGCGGGACTTCTGGATCATATGGTAGTTCTATTTTTAATTTTTTGAGTAAACTTCGTACAGATTTCCATAATGACTGTACCAATTTACAATTCCAGCAACAGTTTACAAGGTTCTCCTTTTCTCTCTAACCTTGCCAGCAGTTGTTATCTCTTATCTTTTTGATAGTAGCCACTCTAACAGATATAAGGTGATATTTCACCATGGTTTTTTGATTTGCATTTTTCTGTTGGGTATCTTCATATACCTGATGGCTATCTGTATATCTTCTTTGGAAAAATGTGTTCATGATCTTTTGTCCATTTTAAGTTGGATTATTTTATTTTTGTTATTGAGTTGTATGATATCCTTATATATATTTGGATATTAGCCTCTTAATAGATATGTGGTTTGCAAATATCTTCTCCCATTTTGTAGCTTGCCTTCTCATCTTATTGATTATTTATTTTACTGTGCAGAAGCTTTTTAGTTTGATAAAGCCATTACTGACTAGCGTTCTTGGCCTCCTTAATCAATAGAGATTGATCAGAGGCCAGACAAGAAATTCAGGCAAGGCTTTCTTGGGGCCCCAGCTGCAGCAGTCAGGAGTAAGAATAAGTAACAGGTTCCCTTATTGTTCACTCCCTGAGTGGGGTGAGCCTGATCCTTATGTGGGATGAGGGTAGGGGCTGTGTTTCGCCCACCCCTTAGGTGGTGTGGTGTGTGCAGGGGCCATGTGCAGGACCCTGCTTTTGCTCCTGACCCCTGGCCTTTGCTCCAGGCTCTTCAAAAGAGGCAACTGGTTTTTTTTGTTTGTTTCTTTTGTCCTGAATTTGCCCCAGCTGCACATGCACACAGTTATTTTTAGTTCCATGTAGTTTCTTTGTACTTTGTTGCTGGAAAAGAGATACATCTAGGTATAAGCATTGCAGCACTGCAGTAAAGGGTCCCAGGTCCCAAGTCCCAGCCTGTCTCACAGCCACTTGTTTGTTTTCACTTCTGTTTCTTCCGCTTTAGATGTTATACACAAACAATCAGTGCTGAGACCAATATCAAGGAGTTTTTCCCCAAGTTTTCTAAGAGTTCTGTGGTTTCAGCACTTACATTTAAGTCTTTAATCCATGTGGAATTAATTTTTGTGAGAGGTGGGAAGGGACTGCATTTACCCCATTGAGTGTTTTTGGCTCTCTTATCAAACATCACTAGACTGGTTTCAGGCCTTATGTTTAAGTCTTTAATACATTTTAAGTTAATTTTTGTGAGAGGTGTAAGAGCGGGGTCCAATTTCATTCTTTTGCACGTGGTTATCCAGTTTTCCCAGCACCATTTATTGGAGGGACTATACTTTTGAGTATTCTTGGCTTTCTTGTCAAATATTAGTTAACTGTATATGTGGATTTTATTTTTGGCCTCTTTATTCTTTTCAATTAGTCTATATCCTTCTTAAATGCCAATACCATACTGTTTTGACTACTATAGCTTTGTAGTATAGTTTGAAACCAGGACATGTGATGCCTTTAGCTTTTTTCACTTTCAGGGCTGCTTTGGTTACTCAGGGTCTTTTGTGGTTCCATATATATTTTAATAATATTAATTCCTCCAATCCTTGGACATGGGGTATCTTTCTATTTGTGTCTTTTTCAGTTTCTTTCAGCAAAGTCTTGTAGTTTTCAGTGTGCAGATTTTCACCTCCTTGGTTAAGTTTTTTTCTAAATATTTCACTGTTTTTGATGCTATTGTAAATGGAATCATTTCCTTTATTTCCTTTTCAGATAGTTCATTGCTAATGTATAGGAATGCTACTGATTTTTGTATGTTAATTTTGTATCCTGCAACTTTACTGAATTTGTTGATTACATATAACAGCTTCTTTTTTTGGTGGAGGTTTTAGGACTTTCTCTCTATAAAATTGTGTCATCTGCAAAGAGAGACAGTTTCACTTCTTCCTTTCCAATTCTGATGTATTTTATTTCTTTTTCTTGCCCCTTGCTCTGGCTAGGACGTCCAGTTCTATATTGAATTGGAAAGGTGAGAGTAGACACCCTTGTCTTGTTCCTGATCTTGGGGAAAAGCTTTCAATCTTTCATCATTGAGTATGATGACAGCTGTGGGCTTGTTATACATAGCCTTTATTATGTTGAGATATGCTTCTACTATAGTCAATTTGTTAAGTTTTTTTTCTTTTGTCATGAATGGAGGTGGTATTTTGTTAAATGCTTTTTCTGCATCTACTGAGATGGTTATATAATATTTATCTTTTATTCTATTAATTTGGGGTATCATATTTATTGATTTGCATATATTGAACTATCCTTGCAGCACAATAGTAAATCCTACTTTCTCACTTAATGTATGGCTGAATTTGACTTGCCAATATTTTGCTGAGAATTTTTGCATCTTTTTTATATTTATCAAGGATATTGGTCTGTGAATTCCTTGAAGTCTTCTTTTCCTGATCTGGCTTTGGTGTGTGTAATGCTGGCCTTGTGAAATAAGTTTGTGAGTATTATGTAAGAGTTTGAGAAGAACTGGCATTAATTCTTTAAATGTTGGGTACAATTCACGAGTGAAACCACCTGGTCCTTGGCTTTTTTGTTGTTATTGATAGATTTTTGATTATTGGTTCAATTTCCTTACTTGTTATTGTCTCTACAGATTTTTTTTTCTTATAATTCAGTTGTTAGGTTGTATGTTTCTAGAAATTCACCTATTTCCTCTAAGCTATCCGATTTGTTGATGTCTAGATGTTTATCAGTTCAGTTCAGTCATTCAGCTGTGTCTGACTGTTTGCATCCCCATGGACTGTAGCATACCAGGCTTCCCTATCCATTACCAACTCCTGGAGCTTATATAAACTCGTGTCCATTGAGTCTGTGATGCCATCCAACCATCTCATCCTCTGTTGTCCCCTTCTCTTCCCACTTAAAATCTTTCCCAGCATCAGGGTTTTTTCAAATGAGTCAGTTCTTCGCATCAGGTGGCCACAGTATTGGAGTTTCAGCTTCAGCATCAGTCCTTCCAATGAACACCCAGGACTGATCTCCTTTAGGATGGACTGGTTGGATCTCCTTGCAGTCCAAGGGACTCTGAAGAGTCTTCTCCAACACCACAGCTCAAAAGCATCAATTCTTCAGCACTCAGCTTTCTTTATAGTCCAACTCTCACATCCATACATGACCACTAGAAAAACCATAACCATAGCTTTGACTAGACAGACCTTTGTCAGCAAAGTAATGTCTCTGCTTTTTAATATGCTAGGTTGGTCATAGCTTTTTTTCCAAGGAGCAAGCCTCTTTTAATTTCATGACTGCAGTCACCATCTGCAGTGGTTTTGGAGCCCCCCAAAATAAAGTCTCTCACTGTTTCCACTGTTTTCCCATCTATTTGCCATGAAGTGATGAGACCAGATGCCATGATCTTAGCTTTCTGAATGTTGAGCTTTAAGCCAACTTTTCACTCTCTTCTTTCACTTCACTTGCTGCCATAAGGGTGGTGTCATCTGCATATCTGAGGTTATTGATATTTCTCCTGGCAATCTTGATTCCAGCTTGTACTTCATCCAGCCCAGCATTTCACATGATGTACTCTGCATATAAGTCAAATAAGCAGGGTGACAATATATAACCTTTCCTTTCCTGATTTGGAACCAGTCTGTTGTTCTATGTCCAGTTCTAACTGTTGCTTCTTGACCTGCATACAGATTTCTCAGGAGGCAGGTCAGGTGGTCTGGTATTCCCACCTCTTGAAGAATCTTCCACAGTTTGTTGTGATCCACACAGTCAAAGGCTTTGGCATAGTCAATAAAGCAGAAGTAGATATTTTTCAGGAACTCTCTTGCTTTTCTGATGATCCAGCGGATGTTGGCAATTTGATCTCTGGTTCCTCTGCCTTTTCTAAATCCAGCTTAAATATCTGGAAGTTCAAAGTTCACATACTGTTGAAGCCTGGCTTGGAGAATTTGAGTATCACTTTGCTAGCATTTGAGATGAGTGCAATTGTGTGGTAGTTTGAGCATTCTTTGGCATTGCCTTTCTTTGGGATTGGAATGAAAACTGACCTTTTCCAGTCCTGTGGCCACTGCTGAGTTTTCCAAATTTGTTGGCATATTGAGTGGAGCACTTTCCCAGCACCATCTTTTATGATTTGAAATAGCTCAACTGGAATTCCATCACCTCCACTAGCTTTGTTTGTAGTGATGCTTTCTAAGGCCCACTTGACTTTACATTCCAGGATGCCTGGCTCTAGGTGAGTGATCACACCATCATGATTATCTGGGTCATGAAGGTCTTTTTTGCACAGTTCTTCTGGGTATTCTTGCCACCTCTTCTTAATATCTTCTGCTTCTGTTAGGTCCATACCATTTCTGTCATTTAGATATTTATAGTCATCTGTTATTGGAGAATGCAATGGCAACCCACTCCAATAGTCTTGCCTGGAAAATCCTATGGACAGAGGAACCTGGTAGGCTGCAGTCCATGGGGTCGCTAAGAGTCACACACAACTGAAGTGATGCAGCAGCAGCAGCAGCAGTCATCTCTTATAACTATTATGTATAATTGTTGTATTTCTGAGGTATCCATTGTAATGTCTCCTCTCTCACTTCTGGTCTTATGTATTTGAGTTTTCTAACTTTTTTCTTAGTCTAGCTAAAATTTTGTCATCTTTTTAAGAAAACATCTCTTAGTTTCATTGATTTTTTCCCTATCTTTTCTGGCCTCTGTTTCATTTATTTCTGCTCTAATCTTTATTATTTCCTTACTTCTGCTAACTCTGGGTTTGATTTGTTCTTCTTTGTCTAGTTCCTTGAGATTTAGAGCTTTTAATTAGAATATTTCTTTTTTTTCCTGCTGTAGGCATTTACTGTTACAAAATTCCCACTTAGAACTGCTTTTGCAGCATCTTATGAGTTTTGCTGTGTTGTTTCTATTTTTGTCGTTCAAAATTTTTTAAAGTTTCCTTTTGAAAATTAATTTTTATTGGAGTATAGTTGCTTTAAAATGTTGTGATAGTTTCTGCTGTACAACAACACAAATCAGCTTATGTATACATATATCCCCTCTTTTTTGGATTTCTTTACCATTTAGGTTACCACAGAGAACTGTGTAGAGTTCCCTGTGCTAAATAGTATGTTCTCATTAGTTATCTATTTTATATATAATAGTCAATAGAAGTCAATCCCAAATTCCCACCCCCCCTTTCCACCCCCTTTTCCCTCTTGGTATCCATACATTTGTTCTCTATGCCTGTGTCTCTATATCTACTTTGCAAATAAGTTCATTTGTATCCTTTTTCTAGATTTCACATATAAGCAAAATTGTATGGTATTTGTTCTTCTCTTTCTGACTTACTTGACTCTGTGTGAGTCTCTAGGTCTATCCACATCTTTGCAAATGGCACAATTTCATTTCTATTTATGGCTGATTAATATTCCATTGTATATATGATTAATCTCCAAAATATATAAACAGTTCATGCAGTTCAATATCAAAAAATGAACAACCCAGAGCAGAGGAAGCCAGTGAGAGGTATCAGACTGGTGGTGTGCAAGTGTACAGTTTCAGTGGTAAAAACTGCTGGGCTTGTTTGCAGAGCAAATCACTGGGAAACACAATGACTTCTTCTGCATGGCTGCTACTGGTATGCCCTACTTTCTTTCCTTCTCCTAACTGTCTATACACATCTCAAGTTGCTGGTCTGGGTGGGTTTAAACTGAAGCAGGACCTTTGTTCAGTGCCCTTAAAGTCTGGGGAAGCTCATCAGTCAGTCGTCCTGTGTATCTTTCCCACTGACATTAACTCTTTCTGGCAGGGGAGCTCCCTCTTGATGGGTGCAGAGCAATACCAGCTTAGGGAATGGGGCGCTGCAGGCAAAATGGGGCTGTCTTCTTTCGCTTTATGTGAGGCTAGTCTCGGTTTTTGCTTTGTTGTTTTCTGTTTTGTTCCACTGTGTTATTGAAGTTTCTTAAGGGGACTCTAGAGGTCTCCCAGAGCTGTTTTTTATTCATGGATAGTTGTCTAACTGTTGATCTTTGTTGGGGGATGGAGGCTGGGGTCTCTTTGCTCTCATTTTGGTGACATCATCTCCTGCTGGCATTTTCCCCCGGCTTTCTCAGTCCATCATTTCCCTGATGATCTGAAATAGTGCCTTTATTCCATAACAGATTCTTGGTGTGTTAGGACCTCCTTCTGGCATTTCTTTTCTGTTCAGTTGCTGTGTCTGCTTGGTTATGGCTTCAATATTTCACTTTTAATTATTATTACATTATTATATTCTATTTAATATTTATTTTTAGGATCTTTAGGGCTAATCTTCCCTTTTTCTTCTTTTTCAGAACTATCTTGTCTAATATTTCACATCTGGATTTAGAATCAGCTTGTCTAGCTTGTCTAATTAAAATAAATTGATTTGATACTTTTAATGTGATTATGTTAAATTCACAAGTATATCATCGTCACAATATTGAATCTTGCTCTCAAAGAATATGACTTTCCAGCTATTCAAGTCTTCTCTTAGGCTTTCACAGTATTTAAAGCATTTAATCATGTAGATCTTGCACACTGAAAAAACTGTACTTCCATCACAAAATGCCTTCTAGTTGGCTCTTGGTTTTAGAAATGAACTATTAATTTCTATATATTAATATCACATTTAGTCACTTTGCTGAATTTTCTTGTTCAAAATAGCTTTTGAGTGAATTCTCCTAGGTTCTCCAGATATGTGATCCTACTATATACAAATGATTTAATCTCTTCCTTTCCAGTTTATGTACTTCATGTATTTCCCTTTTCTTCTTTTAAAAAAATTATTTATTTTTTTAATTGAAGGATAATTGCTTTACAGAATCTTCCCTTTTCTAACTGCTTTGGCTAATATGTGCAGAAAAATGTTGAATAATGGTGGGGATGATAGGGATCCTTGTTCTGTTTTTGCCTTTAACATGATACTTATGTTTCTTCATTAAGCATGGAACTAACTTTGGAACTGGATGAACATATTTTACTATCTTAAGAAAGTGTCTGTGAATTTCCATTTTATTAAGAGCTTAATTTTATAAACAGCAGATGTTTAAGCATACAAACTATCAGTTTTTTTGAGTATGATACTTAGATTAAATAATAAGGGAAAAATGGAAAATATTAATATAGTTGATTAGACTAAAATTAAAAACCTCTGTTCTTCAAAGGAAACCATAGTGGAATTAAAAGATAAACCACAAACTGGAAAAAAATATTTGCCATAGTGAAACTGCATGTAGAATACATAAAGTCCTTCTACAAATTAATATTTCTCCCATGCAAACTCTATAAATTAATTAAAAATTAATAAATTAATTAAAAGTTAAAACCAATAGAGAAATAGGCAAAAGAAATAAACAGATGGATGCTGAATTTTATCAAA
>SJYQ01000687.1:290343-303196 GCA_006410935.1 Redunca redunca | reverse complement strand
AGATGGATGCTGAATTTTATCAAATGCCTTTATACCAAAATTATAAATAATCCCTGATAATTTCTTTTTACCAAATATATATATTTATATAAATTATATTATATATCAGTTCAGTTCAATCGCTCAGTTGTGTCCAACTCTTTGTGACCCCATGGACTGCAGCATGACAGGCTTCCCTGTCCATCACCAACTCCCAGAGCTTACTCAAATTCATGTCCATTGAGTCGGTGATACCATCCAACCATCATCCCCTCTCATTCCTCTTCAATCTTTCAACCTCGATCATCCCCTTCTCCTCCCTCTTCAATATTTCCCAGCATCAGGGTCTTTTCAAATGAGTCAGTTCTTTACATCAGGTAGCCAAAGTATTGGAGTTTCAGCTTCAACATCAGCCCTTCCAATGTGTATTCAGGACTGATTTCCTTTAGGACTGACTAGTTGGATCTCCTTTCAGTCCAAGGGACTCTCAAGAGTCTTCTCTAACACCACAGTTCAAAAGCATCAATTCTTCGGCAGTCAGCTTTCTTTATAGTCCAACTCTCACATCCATACATGACTACTGGAAAAACCATAGCCTTGACTAGATGGACCTTTGTGGGCAAAGTAATGTCTCTGCTTTTTAATATGCTATCTAGGTTGGTCATAGCTTTTCTTCCAAGGAGCAAGCATCTTTTAATTTCATGGCTGTAGTCACCATCTGCAGTGATTTTGGTGTTTCCACTGTTTCCATTTTTCCCCATCTATTTACCATGAAGTGATGGGACTGGATGCCATGGTCGTAGTTTTCTGAATGTTGAATTTTAAGCCAGCTTTTCACTCTCTTCTTTCACTTTCATCAAGAAGCTCTTTAGTTCTTCTTGGCTTTCTGCCATAAGGGTGGTGTCATCTGCCTATCTGAAGTTATTGATATTTCTCCTAGCAATCTTGATTCCAGCCTGTGCTTCATCCAACCCAGCATTTCTCATGATGTACTCTGCACATAAGTTAAATAAGCAGGTTGACAATATACAGTCTTGACATGTTCCCTTCCTGATTTGGAACCAGTCTGTTGTTCCATGTCCAGTTCTAACTGTTGCTTCTTGATCCGCATACAGATTTC
This sequence comes from Redunca redunca, assembly GCA_006410935.1. Lineage (NCBI taxonomy): Eukaryota > Metazoa > Chordata > Mammalia > Artiodactyla > Bovidae > Redunca > Redunca redunca. Next base: position 302,097 of record SJYQ01000687.1, on the reverse strand, counting down.
TCAGGAGGTAGGTCAGGTGGTCTGGTATTCCCATCTTTTAAGAATTTTTGACAGTTTGTTGTGATCCACACAGTCAGAGACTTTGGCATAGTCAATAAAGCAGAAGTAGATGTTTTTCATCTTGCTTTTTCAATGATGCAGTGGATGTTGGCAATTTGATCTCTGGTTCCTCTGCCTTTTCTAAATCCAGCTTGAACATCTGGAAGTTCAAAGTTCACATACTGTTGAAGCCTGGCTTGGAGAATTTTGAGCATTACTTTGCTAGTATGTGAGATGAATGCAATCATGGGGGTAGTTTGAACATTCTTTGGCATTGCCTTTCTTTGGGATTGGAATGAAAACTGACCTTTTCCAGTCCTGGGGCCACTGCTGAGTTTTCCAAATTTGCTGACATATTGAGTGCAGCACTTTCCCAGCGCCATCTTTCAGGATTTAAAATAGCTCACCTGGAATTCCATCACCTCCACTAGCTTTGTTTATATGATGCTTCCTAATGCCCACTTGACTTAGCATTCCAGGATATCTGGCTCTAGGTGAGTGATCACACCACTGTAGTTTTCTGGGTCATGAAGATCTTTTTTGCATAGTTCTTCTGTATATTCTTGCCACCTCTTAATATCTTCTGCTTCTGTTAGGTCCATACCATTTCTGTCCTTTATTGTGCCCATCTTTGCATGAAATGTTCTCTTGGTATCTCTAATTTTCTTGAAGAGATCTCTAGTCTTTCCCATTCTATTGTTTTCCTCTGTTTATTTGCATTGATCACTGAGGCAGGCTTTCTTATCTCTCCTTGCTATTCTTTGGAACTCTGCATTTAAATGGGTATATATGGGTATATAATGGGTTTTATATATATATATATAAATTAAGTATATAAGACTAACTATATGTATTTTATTCCTAGAATAAGTCTCACTCACTTTTTTAATATAATTCAAGATTCTGTGTGCTACTTTAATTAGCCAATATGTATTTTTTATTTTTTAATGTATCTTCATGAGAATTTGGTATTACTGCAATGTTTTATTTATATTGCTTTTTGTTTATATAGTAGTTTAAGTAGCACTGGAATTATTTGCCTTTAAAAATTTGGTTTCCTCTATGAAACAATCTGAACAAGGTACTTTTGTAAATGGTTTGTGTATGTGTATGTGTGTTTGTGTGTGTGTGGCAGGGGATGATGAGGAGGTGATAGTGATTAGGTCTTTGATAGTGTTTTGTATTTCTTCTAACTGAATTTTTCTTAAAAATTTTTTTTAGGGTCAGTTTAGTAAATTGTATTTCTTAAAAATTACCTGATTTCCACTACCTCTTCCCTCCTATGTCTTCGTTCTGCAAACAGTCTTTCTTCTCCCTCTGAAGTACAGAGAGGTACTTCTGACAGGGAAGTACCCTGACAGGGATACTGCTGTCTCCCTTCTGCTGCCAGGGAAACTATTTCCAAGCTATACATTTTATCAGTTATATTCAACGGACACACAAACGTTATACATGTGCTTTTAGCAACAGACTTAGACCCTGCAATGGTATACAGCGTGAGGACTTAGACTCTGTGATAACTTCACTAGACAGTTTTTGCCATCGTTGAACACTAGGGTAAAAAATATGGTTACAAGTAAAATAATAGCTTTCCATTAGAATTCTTTAAAGTTCTTATCAATATTTCCCTCTGTGGTGCCTCAGGGAACCTTCTGGAAAACTCAAAGTTAGGTAGAGAAAGAAACATATCTGTTATCAAAAAGCAGCTCAATATACAAGAAAATGTTCTCTTAACAAAGAGAGAGAAAACTAAATCCCAGCCTTGTACCAGCTTACTATTAATAACAAAATTCATTTATCTAATTAAATTCAATCCAATTTTATTCACTTTGACAACACACAGAATTCTTTTCTCAAAGTTCCCGTTTCACAAACTATCATCATTTTCTCTATCTATATTAATTTGTCCCATATTTTTCCCATCCAGAAAAAACAAAATTTTCTCCTTTTATCCATCAACAATAACATTTCCATTCTTTATACCTTCTCCTGCCAACAACACACATCCTACTTGGTTTACACACTGAAATGCATCCTTTATCATTTGTAGTAGCTTTAATTGCATATTATAATTTTTAACCTTTAAAAGACCTTAACAGGACCAACAGACAAGTAACCCAATTGTTATATCAGCATGTTCTGATTGGGAAACTTAAGAACATTTTCCATAACCACTAAAAACATACATTTTTCTCATAGCACAATTTCTCTTTAATGTGGTACAATATGTGTGTTTAAAAAACTCAAACATCTTTATTTTTTTTCTTTTTTCATAAGAAGACAAAATCAGGTAAAGCTAGACTTGCTGGCAATCAAAGTTCCAGTATCAGTTCAGTTCAGTTCAGTTCAGTCGCTCAGTCATGTCCGACTCTTTGCGACCCCATGAATCGCAGCACGCCAGGCCTCCCTGTCCATCACCAATTCCCGAGGTTCACTCAGACTCGTGTCCATCGAGTCAGTGTTGCCATCCAGCCATCTCATCCTCCGTCGTCCCCTTCTACTCCTGCCCCCAATCCCTCCCAGCATCAAAATCTTTACCAATGAGTCAGCTCTTCGCATGAGGTGGCTAAAGTACTGGAGCTTCAGCTTTAGCATCATTCCTTCCAAAGAAATCCCAGGGTTGATCTCCTTCAGAATGGACTGGTTGGATCTCCTTGCAGTCCAAGGGACTCTCAAGAGTCTTCTCCAACACCACAGTTCAAAAGCATCAATTCTTCGGTGCTCAGCCTTCTTCACAGTCCAACTATAAGTTAAATAAGCAGAATGACAATATACAGCCTTGATGTACTCCTTTTCCTATTTGGAACCAGTCTGTTGTTCCATGTCCAGTTCTAACTGTTGCTTTCTGACCTGCATATTGGTTTCTCAAGAGGCAGATCAGGTTAACTTACTTGTCTATAAATAACAACTGGAATAAGTTAAATTTATAGACTTTAGTTTTAAAAACATTTTTCCTCTTTTTTTTTTTGTCTTGAAATTCTACTCATTAACACAGGCAAAGTGGATTGTGTTTGTATTTTAAGGACATGATAAAAGTTAACTTCAAGTTTTCTCCTAGGTATATTTTTATACTCTCTGAAAAAAGTGTTTTAATCAAGCTAGCTTTCTCTTAATTGCATTTGCAAAAAGAACTCATTTTGGAGTTTCAAAAGAGTTTCATCTTGATCACTTTTCTCCAGAGTTTAAAGAGTACCATTGACATACAGTGTTAAAAAATTATCTTTTTCTTAGTCATAGGTTCAATAGATAAAATTTTTCTAATAAATTGAGTTTGAATTTCCCATTTTGCAAAAGGGAAGAAGAATACCAGTCTCACAAATGGAATACACACTCACACACCAGAAGATAGAACTGCCACAAATCCACTGGTAGGATGAGTGAAATGGCGACCCAAATAAACTCTTCCCCCAAAAAATGATCCTCAACGATAAACACACATCAGAACCAATTTGAAAAATGCCCAGATGACTCTCTGTGCTCATAAAAGGTCCTCAAGAGCAGATTGACATCAGAACCATTTGGCAAAATGCAAAAATAAAACTTCGTGCTCAAAAGAGAAGTTTTCCCAGCTGCACACCAGTGGACTTACTTGGTCTTGGGGTTCATCAGCTTGTCCAGGTCCATTTTTCCATTCCACTGATGAAAAGCATAAGTTGACAACCAGTGCCGAGCAGGAGGGACACGGGGAGGATCCCTGAAACAAATGGTTTCAGCAACTGCTAGGAATGTTCCCCTCAAAGCTCCCTCCTGGGGCCAGCTAGCCAGGAGCAGGGGACTTACCGGAACCATCCCAGCACGTTGTCATGGCTGATGGCTCCACTTGGAAAAACCTCTGGAAGCTAGATATCATGAGAGCACAGCCTCATTTGGATGCAAAACACTGCTCGCCCCTCAAAAATCAGCAAGCTTGGAGGAAAGGAAAGTTCGCTTTATTTCAGAGGCCAGAAATCTGGGAGCGGTGAGGGGAAGTTTGCTTCCATTTCTTTGAGGCCGTGCGTGTATGTGTGCTGTCTCTTTAGTCATGTCTGACTCTTAGCAAACCCATGGACTATAGCTTTCCAGGCTCCTCTGTTCATGGGAATCTCCAGGCAAGAATAATGGAGTGGGCTGCCATGCCCTCCTCCAGGGGATCTTCCTGACACAGGGATTGAACCTGTTGCTTGCTGCAACTCCTACACTGCAGGCTGATTCTTTACCTCTGAAGCACCAGGGGAGTCCTTCTTTGAGTTCAGTTCTCGGAATTGTGGCAGCTTTTGTCATGGCTTCAGTCGGCCATCAAGTAGTTAACATCTTCCACCTGGTGGGGGGTTTCAGTATCTACAAAGCAGCTCAAAGCAGATGGCTCAGAATATTATCTACAGCGCTTGAAGAGGGCTATTTCTGCTTTATTGACTATGCCAAAGCCTTTGACTGTGTGGGTCACAATAAACTGTGGAAAATTCTGAAAGAGATGGGAATACCAGACCACCTGACCTGCCTCTTGAGAAATCTGTATGCAGGCCAGGAAGCAACAGTTAGTACTGGACATGGAACAACAGACTGGTTCCAAATAGGAAAAGGAGTGCGTCAAGGCTGTATATTGTCACCCTGCTTATTTAACTTATATGCAGAGTACATCATGAGAAATGCTGGAATGGAAGAAGCACAAGCTGGAATCAAGATTGCCGGAAGAAATATCAATAACCTCAGATATGCAGATGACACCACCCTTATGGCAGAAAGTGAAGAGGAACTAAAAAGCCTCTTGATGAAAATGAAAGAGGAGAGTGAAAAAGTTGGTTTAAAGCTCAACATTTAGAAAACTGAGATCATGGCATCTGGTCCCATCACTTCATGGCAAATAGGTGGGGAAACAGTGGAAACAGTGTCAGACTTTATTCCTAGCAGTTGCTGAGGGACTCCAACAACTCCAAAATCACTGCAGATGGTGATTGCAGCCATGAAATTAAAAGACGCTTACTCCTTGGAAGGAAAGTTATGACCAACCTAGTCAGCATATTAAAAAGCAGAGACATTACTTTGCCAATAAAGGTCCATCTAGTCAAGGTATGGTTTTTCCAGTAGTCATGTATGAATGTGAAGGTTGGACTGTGAAGAAAGCTGAGTGCCAAAGAATTGATGCTTTTGAACTGTGGTGCTGGAGAAGACTCTTGTGAGTCCCTTGGACTGCAAGGAGATCCAACCAGTCCAATCTAAAGGAGACCAGTCCTGGGTTTTCATTGGAAGGAATGATGCTAAAGCTGAAACTCCAGTACTTTGGCCACCTCATGTGAAGAGTTGACTCATTGGAAAAGACTGTGATGCTGGGAGGGATTGGGGGCAGGAGAAGAAGGGGACAACAGAGGATGAGGTGGCTGGATGGCATCACTGACTCGATGGACGAATTCACTTGAGTGAACTCCGGGAGTTGGTGATGGACAGGGAGGCCTGGCGTGCTGCAATTCATGGGGTCGCAAAGAGTTGGACACGACTGAGAGACTGAACTGACTGATAAGGGAAAAGGATCTGAAAAGATATATATACACACACACACACATATGTTAAGAGATATTTATGTATATATACACATATGTTCATATATATATATATGTACAGATGTATATATGTATATAAACTGAATCACTTTGCTGTACACCTGCAACAAATACAATATTGTAAATAAACTATACTTCAATAAAGTTTCTATGTTCTCAGTCATGTTCAAGTCATTGCAACCCCATGAGTTGGGACTGTAGCCCATTGGGCTCCTCTGTCCATGGAATTCTCCAGGCTAAAATACTGGAATGTGTAGCCATTCCCTTCTCCAGGGAATCTTTCCAAGCCAGGGATTGAACCTGAGTCTTTTGCATTGCAAGCAGATCAGGGAAACCTCCTTTAAGTATAATGTGGAGTTTAAAAACTAAATACCATATAGCAAGGCAAATAATTTACTTCTCAACAATATTAGGCTCTTCCAGTATTGCTAGGAAGCTACGAGGGTGGATAATTAGAGATGGCTTCCTATTCCTTTTTCTTGGATTCTCTAGGAGCCTCTGCTTGCCTAGGCAGTGATGCCAATCTAGTGCTGATATTTCCATAGTATGTGTTAATCCAAAGAGTAAAAAGAATAAAGAAACACTGTTTGAAACAACATTTAAAATCAGCTTATTTAAAACTAATGCTTCAGTTACATATATACATGCATCTATTATTTTTCAAGTTATTTCCCCATTTAGGTTATTACAGAATATTGGGCAGAATACCTGTGCCATATGGTAAGTCCTGTTGGTTATTTGTTCTAAATGTACATAGTTATTCAACTATGCTTCAGTATAAAATAAAAATTGAAACAAAATAAAAAATTAAAAAAAGCTAATGCTGATCGGTGCTTTGTTCTAGAAATGAAAAAAAAAAAAAATACATGAGCTTCCCAGATTTTCAGTTTTTATTTCTATCAAACTTAACCAGTTATCTTGAAAACAGTATTCACATATTTTTGTTCTCATTCTACCTTATTGTTCCCATTACAACCTAAATGAATTACATTTGTGGTTTTTACAATTGATTAAAACCTAAAGTCACTATTCACATGGACACTAGAACTTGGAAAACATAGTTTTATGGAGTTTATATGTATTTTATTTGTCTAGATTAGGAAAAGGCTCACTACACACAACTTGATTCCCAACTGAAATTATACTTTGGCTTTTCAATTGTTAACTGCGTGCTATAGGAAATTGTTCCTGTATGAGTCTCATACCAGGTAACAGAAATAGAATATTCACAGTGATTTCTAGCATCTTATGGTGTTTTGTTTTCTTTTGTTCCCTTCATAACCATCTCAGTTCTTTTACTGATGCTGTATAAATATATTTTACAGATCTCACATTACCCTAAAGTCATATTAGAATCCAAATAAAATCAATACAATATGATAGCACTAAGATCTTGAAACAGTAAAATATCAGTAGCAGAGCTAAAAATGTTCCTTTAGACTTTGAGTACTAAGATTCTGTCTGCATCACTGTAATAAAGGAAGTAGGGTAAAATAATGGATTTGAACTTTCTTAGAATGATATGGCTTGCATTGTAAATTCTCAACATTATATTTATAAAGTAGCCTTTCAAGCATTGGGCAAACATCTTGCTTTGGTTATTGAGTATTACAGAAGGATTCTTGGTGAATATAAGAGGAAGAGTCAGAGATGGGCAGCTATGGAAACTAGGGTGGGTGGGATTAGAGTTAATCCAGGGTCTGACATAGCAGGGCAAGGCAAAGAAACAATGAGACTGGAATTAAAAATGGAACAAATGTCTCTGGGATGGAACATGGCTCTCAGGGAATCTGCCCCAAGTATAAATCATTAGACCCTGGATTCAGTTCTATACTTGGCTAGTCAGTAGCTTTCATCATGAGAAAGTTACTTCACTTCTGAGTCTTGTTTTCTATGCCTTAAGATGAGAAAAAGGATGCCCTCCTTTCCTGGAGTTATTGTGACTATTAGAAGAGATGAACACAGATAACATGTGCCAAATTATCAATCAAAAAGTACTTAGCACATAGAAAGCCCTTGACAAATGCTAATTAAAAAAAAAGTTTATTTATTTGGCAGTGCATGTGAACTCTTAGTTATGGCATGTGACATGTTTGATTCCCTGACCAGGGATTGAACCCAGGCCCTTTGCAATGGGAGCACAGAGTCTTAGCTACCAGACCACTAGGCAAGACCCTTGACAAATGCTAATTTTCTTTCCTATCTATAATGTTACTTTCTTATCCTCCCCAGTGCCTAGGACCTGATGAAGGAAGATCTCTCAATGCACAGTTTGATTGTTCCCTCATTTACATTTTCAATATGGCTCCCCGATGGCTTTTGTTCTAGTAGAAACCAAACTCTGTATATGTGGACCCAAGAAATTATAGGAGTGAGTGTTCAGGAGGTTCCTGGTACTGTTCTGGAACATAGTAGGATCTGGTAAGAGGCACCTATCGTTATTTCACAGGTCCTCAGTCTCACTGAATTGTCGAGATGCACTTGAGTTGGCTGGAAGCTGTGATCTCCATATGGGCCACTTTAGGTAAATGAGTACGTCCTCTGGTTCCTACCATCACCCTCAATTTTCTTGCTAGTGCATCTTTACTTCTACTGCCTGCATAAGACAGAACTATTTCTTTTAGTTTTTGACAAATAGAGTTCTCTTGATTTTTAACCTCATTTCCTCCCTTTTCATTAGACTAGATTTAACTTATCCTTTAAATCTCAGATTCAGTTCAGTTCAGTTCAGTTGCTCAATGGTGCCCGACTCTTTGTGACCCCATGAATCACAGCACGTCAGGTCTCCCTGTCCATCACCAACTCCTGGAATTCACCCAAACTCACGTGCATCAAGTCGGTGATGCCATCCAACCATTTCATCCTCTGTCGTCCTCTTCTCCTCCTGCCCCCAATCCCTCCCAGCATCAGGGTCTTTTCAAATGAGTCAACTCTTTGCATGAGGTGGCCAAAGCACTGGAGTTTCAGCCTCAGCATCAGTCCTTCCAAAGAACACTCAGGACTGGTCACCTTTATGATGGACTTGTTGGATCTACTTGCAGTCCAAGGGACTCCCAAGAGTCTTCTCCAACACTACAGTTCAAAAGCATCAATTCTTTGGCACTCAGCTTTCTTCACAGTCCAACTCTCACATCCATACATGACTACTGGAAAAACCATAGCCTTGACTAGACAGACCTTTGTTGGCAAAGTAATATCTCTGCTTTTCAATATGCTATCTAGGTTGGTCATAACTTTCCTTCCAAGGAGTAAGTGTCTTTTCATTTCATGGCTGCAATCACCATCTGCAGTGATTTTGGAGCCCCCCAAAATAAAGTCTGACACTGTTTTCACTGTTTCCCCATCTATTGCCCATGAAGTGATGGGACCAGATGCCATGATATTAGTTTTCTGAATTTTGAGCTTTAAGCCAACTTTTCACTCTCCTCTTTCATTTTCAGATTACCTGTCAAGTAATCAGGAAAACTTCCCTGATCCCCTTAGACCAGGCTAGGCCTGTGATAGCTCTCTGCCCTTCTTTTTGCTAATATGTATTACAATTATTGGAGAAGGCAATGGCACCCCATTCCAGTACTCTTGCCTGGAAAATCCCATGGATGGAGGAGCCTGGTAGGCTGCAGTCCATGGGGTCGCTAAGAGTCAGACACGACTGAGCGACTTCACTTTCACTTTTCACTTTCATGCATTGGAGAAGGAAATGGCAACCCACTCCAGTGTTCTTGCCTGAAGAATCCCAGGGACAGGGGAACCTCGTGGGCTGCCATCTATGGAGTTGCACAGAGTAGGACACGACTAAAGTGACTTAGCAGCAGCAGCAGCAGCATTACAATGATAATTAAAGTGATTATTTACATATGTAGTAAACTCTATGTCTTGTTCTCTGCTTTATTTTTAGTACCTTGTACAGTCTTGGATCATAAGAGGACATCAGTAAATACTCAATAGTTGAAGGCACATGGTAATAAATTGACCAGCCTCAGAAATAATCAATTAATGCATTAAGTGGACCATTGTTTAAATTTAAAATTTAGCTTTAAAAATAAAACTGGGCTTTAGTTAAAACCCCATAGTTTTTCGGCACTCTCCCATGTGTGGAGCTGCTTATGGTGACCCTGTCCTTGTGGCAGGTTGTCATGGTACAACTTATTGCTTATTTTAATGGATGGGAAAACAATTGGGGTGAGAATTTCCCTTGTATTTCTACCTTACTCAATTTGAACAATTTTTTTTGCACTCACTTAAAATGATATCAAGTTCATTAAAAAGTTTTAATTTATAGTTTATAAAACAGTGAAAGTTTTATGCAACTCAGCTAACTTTATTGAGTAACTGTTCTGAGTCAGTGGTCCTCAAACCTTAGTACACTGCTGAATCACTGGAAGGCTTGTTGAAACCGAGATTGCTTATAATTGGGGACATCAACATCTCACTCTCAACAACTGATGGAATTACTAGATAGAATTACTAGAATATAGAATTGAACACTACCATTAAACAATAAGAACTAATAGACATTTGTAGAACATTCTATCCAACAAAAGCAGAATATACATTCTTTTCAAGTCCCATGGAGCATTCACCAAGACAGATCCTATCCTGAGTCATAAAACATTAAATTTTTAAAAAAGAAACCACATAGAGTGTGCTCTCTGACCATATTATGCTGTAGCTAGAAATCACCAACAGAAAGGCAACAGGAGAATCTCTGAGCACCTAGAAATGAAACAACACACTTCCAAATAATCCCCGGGTCAAAGAGGAAATCTCAAAGGAAATTTAAAAATACATAAAACTGAGTGAAAGTGAAAGCATAGTATATCAAAATTTGGGGAATGCAGCTAAAACTGGATTGAAAGGACTCAAGACTTACGTTAGAGAAGAGGAAAGATCTCAGATCAGTAATCCAAGTTTTCACCTCAAGAAATTAGAATGAAGACATAAAAATAAATCCCAAATAAGCAGAGGAATGGATAGCACATGTCAAGGTAGCAGAAATCAGTGGAATTCAAAATAGGAAAGCATTAGAGAAAATAAAGTGAGAAGCTGGTACTTTGGGGAAAAAAATCAATAAAATTAATAAACTTCTAGTATGACTAAAATCTTATCTTACTTTTGAAATCTTATTTTTATCTTACCTTTAGTAAGATAAGAGTCCAAGGGACTCTCAAGAGTCTTCTCCAACACCACAGTTCAAAAGCATCAATTCTTCGGCACTCAGCTTTCTTTATAGTCCAACTCTCACATCCATATGTGACTACTGGAAAAACCATAGCCTTGACTAAATGGACCTTAGTCGGCAAAGTAATGTCTCTGCTTTTGAATATACTATCTAGGTTGCTCATAACTTTTCTTCCAAGGAGTAAGCGTCTTTTAATTTCATGGCTGNAAGCATCTTTCATTTCATGGCTGCAGTCACCATCTGCAGTGATTTTGGAGCCCCCCAAAATAAAGTCTGATACTGTTTCCACTGTTTCCCCATCTATTTCTCATGAAGTGATGGGACCGGATGCCATGCTCTTAGTTTTCTGAATGTTGAGGTTAAAGCCAACTTTTTCACTCTCCTCTTTTACTTTCATCAAGAGGCTTTTTAATTCCTCTTCACTTTCTGCCGTAAGGGTGGTGTCATCTGCATATCTGAGGTTATTGATATTTCTCCCGGCAATCTTGATTCCAGCTTGTGTTTCTTCCAGTCCAGCGTTTCTCACGGGGTACTCTGCATATAAGTTAAATAAGCAGGGTGACAATATACAGGCTTGACGTCCTCCTTTTCCTATTTGGAACCAGTCTGTTGTTCTGTGTCCAGTTCTAACTGTAGCTTCCTGGCCTGTATACAGATTTCTCAAGAGGCAGGTCAGGTGGTCTGGTATTCCCATCTCTTTCAGAATTTTCCACAGTTTATTGTGATCCACACAGTCAAAGGCTTTGGCATAGTCAATAAAGCAGAAATAGATGTTTTTCTGGAACTCTCTTGCTTTTTCCATGATCCAGCGGATGTTGGCAAATTGATCTGTGGTTCCTCTGCCTGCCTGGCTTGGAGAATTTTGAGGATTACTTTACTAGCGTGTGAGATGAGTGCAATTGTGCAGTAGTTTGAGCATTCTTTGGCATTGCCTTTCTTAGGGATTGGAATGAAAACTGACCTTTTCCAGTCCTGTGGCCACTGCTGAGTTTTCCAAATTTG
>SJYQ01000687.1:236799-290235 GCA_006410935.1 Redunca redunca | reverse complement strand
GTTTTCTGAATGTTGAGGTTAAAGCCAACTTTTTCACTCTCCTCTTTTACTTTCATCAAGAGGCTTTTTAATTCCTCTTCACTTTCTGCCGTAAGGGTGGTGTCATCTGCATATCTGAGGTTATTGATATTTCTCCCGGCAATCTTGATTCCAGCTTGTGTTTCTTCCAGTCCAGCGTTTCTCACGGGGTACTCTGCATATAAGTTAAATAAGCAGGGTGACAATATACAGGCTTGACGTCCTCCTTTTCCTATTTGGAACCAGTCTGTTGTTCTGTGTCCAGTTCTAACTGTAGCTTCCTGGCCTGTATACAGATTTCTCAAGAGGCAGGTCAGGTGGTCTGGTATTCCCATCTCTTTCAGAATTTTCCACAGTTTATTGTGATCCACACAGTCAAAGGCTTTGGCATAGTCAATAAAGCAGAAATAGATGTTTTTCTGGAACTCTCTTGCTTTTTCCATGATCCAGCGGATGTTGGCAAATTGATCTGTGGTTCCTCTGCCTGCCTGGCTTGGAGAATTTTGAGGATTACTTTACTAGCGTGTGAGATGAGTGCAATTGTGCAGTAGTTTGAGCATTCTTTGGCATTGCCTTTCTTAGGGATTGGAATGAAAACTGACCTTTTCCAGTCCTGTGGCCACTGCTGAGTTTTCCAAATTTGTTGGCATATTGAGTGCAGCACAGTATCAGACAGCATCATCTTTCAGGATTTGAAATAGCTCAACTGGAATTCCATCACCTCCACTAGCTTTGTCTGTAGTGATACTTTCCAAGGCCCACTTGACTTCACATTCCAGGATGTCTGGCTCTAGATGAGTGATCACACCGTCATGATTATCTGGGTCGTGAAGATCTTTTTTGTACAGCCTTGACTTACTCCTTTTCCTATTTGGAACTAGTCTGTTGTTCCATGTCCAGTTCTAACTGTTGCTTCCTGACCTCCATATAGGTTTCTTAAGAGGCAGGTCAGTTTGAACTGTGGTGTTGGAGAAGACTCTTGAGAGTCCCTTGGTCTGCAAGGAGATCCAACCAGTCCATTCTAAAGGAGATCAGTCTTGGCTGTTCTTTGGAAGGAATGATGCTAAAGCTGAAACTCCAGTACTTTGGACACCTCATGTGAAGAGTTGAGTCATTGGAAAAGACTCTGATGCTGGGAGGGATTGTGGGCAGGAGGAGAATGGGACTGGCAGAGGATGAGATGGCTGGATGGCATCACTGACTTGATGGATGTGAGTTTGACTGAACTCTGGGAGTTGGTGATTGACAGGGAGGCCTGGCGTGCTGCGATTCATGGGGTTACAAAGAGTTGGACACGACTGAGCAACTGAACTGAACTGAGGAATACAGGAGAATTTCCTTAAATTCACAAAAAGCATCAACAAAAAACTCAGAGCTAACATGCTACTGCTGCTGCTGCTAAGTCGCTTCAGTCGTGTCCAACTCTGTGCGACCCCAGAGATGTCAGCCCACCAGGCTCTGCCATCCCTGGGATTCTCCAGGCAAGAACACTGGAGTGGGGTGCCATTTCCTTCTCCAATGCATGAAAGTGAAAAGTGAAAGTGAAGTCGCTCAGTCGTGTCCAACTCTGAGCGACCCCATGGACTACAGCCTACCAGGCTCCTCCATCCATGGAATTTTCCAGGCAAGAGTACTGGAGTGGGCTGCCATCGCCTTCCCCGAGCTAACATCATACCTAATGATAAAAGATTAAATGCTTTCCTCTGAGATCAGGAAACAAGCTAAGGATGTCTGCCTTTACTATTCTTATTAGCATAGTACCTGAAGTCCCAGTCAGTGAAGTAAAATAAGGCATGAGAAAGAAAAAATACATACAGATTAGAAAGGAAGAAATAAAACTGTTTATTTGTAGATGACATGATTGTCTATGTAGAAAATCCCACAGGATCTGAGACAGACAAAGAAAAACTGACCCAAACTCCTAGTACTAATAAGTGAGTTTAGTAAGACCACAGAATACATCAACACATAAAGATCAATAGCTTTCCTATACACTGACAACAAAAAGTGGAAACTAAGATTAAAAAACAGTACAATGAGTGTGTCTGTGGCTGATTCATGTTCAGTTCAGTTGCTCAGTCATGTCCGACTCTGTGGACTGCAGCATGCCAGGCCTCCCTGTCCATCACCAACTCCCGGAGTTTACCCAAACTCATGTCCATTGAGTTGGTGATGCCATCCAACCATCTCATCCTCTGTCGTCCCCTTCTCCCACCTTCAATCATTCCCAGCCTCAGGGTCTTTTCAATGAGTCAGTTCTTCGCATGAGGTGGCCGAAGTATCGGAGTTTCAGCTTCAACATCAGTCCTTCCAATGAACACCCAGGACTGACTTCCTTTAGAATGGACTGGTTGGATCTCCTTTCAGTCCAAGGGTCTCTCAAGAGTTTTTTCCAACACCACGTTCAAAAGCATCAATTCTCCAGCGCTCAGCTTTCTTTATGGTCAAACTCTTATATCCTTATATGACTACTCAAAAAACCATAGTCTTTACTAGATGGACCTTTGTTGGCAAAGTAATGTCTCTGCTTTTTAATATGCATCTAGGTTGGTTATAACTTTTCTTCCAAGGAGCAAGCATCTTTTAATTTCCTGGCTGCAGTCACCATCTGCAGTGATTTTGGAGCCCTAAAAAAATAAAGTCTCTCACTGTTTCCACTGTTTCCCCATTTATTTGCCATGAAGTGATGGGATCAGATGCCATGATCTTAGGTTTCATGTTGATGTATGGCAAAAAACCATCACAGTATTGTAAGGTAATTACCCTCTAATTAAAATAAATAAATTAATTTTAAAAATATAGGACTGCTTCATTTACACCAAAAATTTTAAAGATTTAGGTATAAATGTAACACAACATGTACAGGATTGGTGTGAAGGATGTGATAAAATGCTGATAAATAAATCAAAGAACACCTAAATATTTGGAGAAACATGCTATATTGATGCACTGGAAGACTCAACAGAGTAAAAATGTCAATGCTCCCTAAATCAATTACTTTTAAACCCAGTTCCTATCAATCCAAGCAAGGTTTTCTTTTGGTAGACATAAGCAAGTTTATTCTGAAATTCAATTGAAAAGATAAAGGTTCTAGACTGACCAAAATAGTTTTGAAAAATAAGAATAAAGTGGGAGGAAACATTCTTCTTGATGTTCAGGCTTATAACTACAGTGTGGATAGATGCATTTAAGTCAATGAAACAGAACAGTTAACCCAGAAATAGACCCACACAAATATGACTGGTTAATTTTTGACAAAGGAGCAAGAGCAATCCAATGGAAGAGTGATAGTTTTTTTCAATAAGTGGTGCTGGAACAACTGAATATCCATTAGCAAAAAAGAAAATCCCAAAGGCAGTGTATCCTCACACTTTATACAGAAATGAATTCAAAATGGATTATGAACTTACGTGTAAAACATAAAAATATAGAATTTATAGGAAAAACAGGATAAAGTCCTTGGGACCTAAGATTAGGGAAAGAGCTCTTATACTTGACACCAAAAGCATGACCCATCAAAGGAAAAATTAATCAATTGGACCTCATTAAAATTAAAATGTTCTCGCTCTTTTAAACAGTGTTCTTGTTACGTATACATGAAATAGTGGTTGTAAAGAGCTTATTACTTTACCTCAATAAATGATAGTTATTATTATATTGACAGCACAGTTATTCAGCTTGAAGCATAATACAGAGATATTTTACCTTAGTTGGTATTGTTGCTGCTTAGTCGCTCGGTCATGTCTGTCTCTTTGTGACCCCATGGACTGCAGCACACCAGGCTTCCCTGTCCTTCACCATCTCCTGGAGCTTGCTAAAACTCATGTCCATCAAATCAGTGATGCCACTGAACCACCTCACCCTCTGTCGTCCCCTTCTCCTCCTGCCTTCAATCTTTCCCAGCATCAGGTCTTTGCTAATGTTGGCTCTTCGCATCAGGTGGCCAAAATATTGGAGCTTCAGCTTAGCATCAATCCTTCCAGTGAATATTCAGGGCTGATCTCCTTGGGGATTGACTGGTTTGATCTCCTTGCAGTTCAAGGGACTCTCAGGCATCTTCTCCAACAACACAGTTCAAAAGCATCAACTCTTCTGCACTCAGCCTTATTTATGGTCCAGCTCTGACATCCATACATGACCACTGTAAAAACCATAGCCTTGACTAGACGGACCTTTGTAGGCAAAGTCATGTCTCTGCTTTTTAATATGCTGTCTAGGTTGGTCATAGCTTTTCTTTCAAGGAGTAAGCATATTTTAATTTCATGGCTGCAGTCACCATCTGCAGTGATTTTGGAGCCCCCCAAAATAAAGTCTGTCACTGTTTCCACTGTTTCCCCATCTGTTTGCCATGAAGTGATGGGACCAGATGTCACGATCTTAGTTTTCTGAATGTTGAGTTTTAAGCCAACTTTTTCACTGTGCTCTTTCATCAAGAGGCTCTTTAGTTCCTCTTCGCTCTCTGCCATAAGGGTGCATATCTGAGGTTATTGATATTTCTCCGAGCGATCTTGATTTCAGCCTGTGCTTCATCCAGCCTGGCATTTTGCATGATATATTCTGCACATAAGTTAAATAAGCAGGTGTAATTAGTTGGTATAATAATATACATTATACCAGCTAATTATACAAATTGGGTATAATTACTTGATATAATAATATAAAATTAGATATAATTAACTGGTGTAATAATAATATATATTTCTTGAAACAGTTGAGAGATAAAGAGTTCATGCTTGAAAAAATTTCATATATACTTTATTAAACCGGCCCAACTGCTAAAACAGCATACTGTAATTTAAATATTTTAACAATAGAAAATGTTTCATTTAATCTGAAACATGAAAATTTCTTGTATTAATAGGTAATAATAATGACCTAAACTTACACAATCCTATTTCTCCAAAGACATTTCTATCGAAATTTGCTTACTAAATTTTTCCATTGTAATATTGTGATAAATGACTACTAGACAGGTAAGACAACTTTCCAGACTCTCTTTTCCCTATTAGTCTTCCTGGTTCTGTACTGTCCCATATGTGCTTGTAAAGCTCAGGTTTTCAACCTCAGGTAGGGATCACTTTGGGAGCTTTCAGAAATCCTGATGCCCAGGTCATGCCCTGATTATAAGATTCTCTGAGGGTGGAAACCAGGCTGCAGGATCTCAGGTGATCCCAATGTAACCAAATCTGTAAAGTGATGACGTAAAGTTTAGCAGTATGACTTTCAGAACAACAGTCAGGTGAGAACATAAAATGTATGGGTTCAAACTAGCAAAGGAGTAAGGGTAAGCAATTGATGATCCATCTTCCAGTGATTGGGTATCAATCAGTCATCGACCCATACATATTTACGGAGAGCCTATTATCTGCAAGCCACTCTATTGGAAGCAGTATATATAAAAATTTTAAGACAAATGCAAACGATTCAATTAATACAGACTAAGATTCCAGAATATAAACAAGAAATGAATAATATGTATTGGGGCAAAATGACAACAGAGTGTAACATAAGATATCAAAATGTGAAGATTCCAAGTTAGGCTGGTGGAATGAATTAGTTTCTAGGCGCTTATTTCTTGGATATGTGTCTTTAAAGGTTATGAGCACTTAGCTCTCTCTCTACTCCTCTGCTCCACTACCAAGGCCCTCATAGTCAACAAGCTTTCCCTCTGCATTTATTATTACATAGGTCACCTGTTCTTGAAGACTTTCATGTAATTCATGCCTGTTTCTGGTTCTCCATGTACTTTCAGCTTCCAAACCTTTTTACAGCTTTTCAGTTTGCTAGACTCAGATTATCACAGTGTTGACTTTTCTTTTGAAGTGCACTATAGACTTCAGTATTCTTGCCTTGAGAACCCCATGAACAGTATGAAAAGGCAAAATGATAGGCTACTGAAAGAGGAATTCCCCAGGTCGGTAGGTGCCCAATATGCTACTGGAGATCAGTGGAGAAATAACTCCAGAAAGAATGAAGGGATGGAGCCAAAGCAGAAACAATACCCAGTTGTGGATGTGACTGGTGATAGAAGCAAGGTCCAATGCTGTAAAGAGCAATATTGCACAGGAACCTGGAATGTCAGGTCCATGAATCATGGCAAATTGGAAGTGGTCAAACAGGAGATGGCAAGAGTGAACGTCGACATTCTAGGAATCAGCGAACTAAAATGGACTGGAATGGGTGAATTTAACTCAGATAACCATTATATCTACTACTGTGGGCAGGAATCCCTTGGAAGAAATGGAGTAGCCATCGTGGTCAACAGAAGAGTCCGAAATGGAGTACTTGGATGCAATCTCAAAAACGACAGAATGATCTCTGCTCGTCTCCAAGGCAAACCATTCAATATCACAGTAATCCAAGTCTATGCCCCAACCAGTAATGCTGAAGAAGCTGAAGTTGAATGGTTCTATGAAGACCTACAAGACCTTTTAGAACTAACCCAAAAAAGATGTCCTTTTTGTTACAGGGGACTGGAATGCAAAAGTAGGAAGTCAAGAAACATCTGGAGTAACAGGCCTTGGAATTTGGCGTTGGAATACGGAAAGAAGCAGGGCAAAGACTAATAGAGTTTTGCCAAGAAAATGCACTGGTCATAGCAAACACCCTCTTCCAACAACACAAGAGAAGACTCTACACATGGACATCACCAGATGGTCAACACCTAAATCAGGTTGATTATATTCTGTGTAGCCAAAGATGGAGAAGCTCTATACAATCAACAAAAACAAGACAAGGAGCTGACTGTGGCTCAGATCATGAACTCCTTATTGCCAAATTCAGACTTAAATTGAAGAAAGTAGGGAAAACCACTAGACCATTCAGGTATGACCTAAATCAAATCCCTTATGATTATACAGTAGAAGTGAGAAACAGATTTAAGGACCTAGATCTGATAGACAGAGTACCTGATGAACTATGGAATGAGGTTCATGACATTGTACAGGAGATAGGGATCAAGACCATCCCCATGGAAAAGAAATGCAAAAAAGCAAAATGGCTGTCTGGGGAGGCCTTACAAATAGCTGTGAGCAGCTTAAGAGCATGAACTCATTCATTTCTATCCCTGAAATCTCTAGTATCCATTATCTTACGTGGCAAGTGACCCTGCCAGGCTTCTCTGTTCATTTTTTCTGGGCAAGAATACTTGAGCAGGTTGCCAGTTCCTACTCCACGCGCTCTTTCCAACCCAGGGACTGAATTCATGTTTCTTGCATTTCCTGCATTGGCGGCAGGTTCTTTACCGTGGTGCCACCTGGGAAGCATCTGAGTCTCTTATCTGCCATATATTTTACACATAATCTTATCTGATACTTACTTTGCAAAGTGTATTCTTATACCCATTTTTCAGATGAATTAGAAAGCTGAAGCTCAAAGAGGTTGAGAAACTTACTCAAGGTTACCCAACTCAAAAGTGGGCATGCTAGAATACAAACTCAGAGGTCTGATTTCTACATAGTTGTTCTTTCCATGTGTCATTTCACTATGTGATGGAGGAGAATCTCTCAGGAAGCTCCTGTGTGGAGTAAAAGCTTTAGACAAAACATTCTTATTTTTTTTCTCTACAGAACATTCAAAACCTTGGTAGTGTCTTAGATTTCTCCTTTACTGGAGAGAGTCCTTTCTGTTAGAGTTGGAAGGACATGTGTCTCCTGCCTAGAAAAGCAGTTTGTTCATAGTAAGACAGAGATCCATTGGAAGGGTCATCTGGGCTGGTAAGAACCCTCTGGCCTGTTCCAGCCTCATTTCCTCCCTGGCACTGCACAAGGAGGGTACAAGTGGTTTTGGACGAGTGCCTCTGAGACAAAGCCTAAAGCTGGGGTTGGGAAGACCTTGAGAACATCAAAGCCCTAAAGAGGCCTTTCCATGCCTACTGATCAGTGACTTCTTGAGCAATTCTTTTTGTAGTTTTTTCCTACTTCTTTGCTCCTGGTCTATCTTGCATAAGGTAACTAGATAACATTGTCCAAACTGAGACAGTTTTGAAAGCAGAACAATATTAATAACAACTTTAGGATAACAGAATCTCCTGGGGAAACCNGGAAATAGATGGGGAAACAGTGGAAACAGTGTCAGACTTTATTTTTTGGGGCTCCAAAATCACTGCAGATGGTGACTGCAGCCATGAAATTAAAAGATGCTTACTCCTTGGAAGAAAAGTTATGACCAACCTAGATAGCATATTCAAAAGCAGAGACATTACTTCGCTGACTAAGGTCTGTCTGGTCAAGGCTATGGTTTTTCCAGTAGTCATGTATGGATGTGAGAGTTGGACTGTGAAGAAAGCTGAGCACCGAAGAATTGATGCTTTTGAACTGTGGTGTTGGAGAAGACTCTTGAGAGTCCCTTGGACTGCAAGGAGATCCAACCAGTCCACTCTGAAGGAGATTAGCCCTGGGATTTCTTTGGAAGGAATGATGCTGAAGCTGAAACTCCAGTACTTTGGCCACCTCATGTGAAGAGTTGACTCATTGGTAAAGACTGTGATGCTGGGAGGGATGGGGGCAGGAGGAGAAAGGGACGACCCAGGATGAGATGGCTGGATGGCATCACTGTCTTTTTTTTTTTTTTTTTAATCACTGTCTTGATGGATGTTAATTTGAGTGAACTCCGGGAGTTGGTGATGGACAGGGAGGCCTGGTGTGCTGCGATTCATGGGGTCGCAAAGAGTCGGACTCGACTGAGCGACTGAACTGAACTCAACTCACTGTGTTAGTTACCGGAGCTTATTTCCCTATCAATATGACACACAACTGTAAGTGTGTGTCATATTGTAAGCCAACTGTGGGTGGAACATAACCAGTGAATTTTGTGTAAATATCACTAAAGTTATGTGAACAGTATATTACTCTTGAACATTTGTCTGGTCTTTTTGATTGGGCCTTTCAGAGTTGACTTTTACTGGAGATAAGATTAATTCTCTGTCACTGTAAGGATTTGTAGTATGAGGGCATATAATAGGGGCATGATAGATGCTGGCCAAATTGAATTGAATTCTCTAGTCTTAGAGAAAGTCTGTCATTGAAAGAGAATTTAGTTAATTCTCATAAGACAAGAAGTATTGCTTGCAAGTTCTTATTGACATATTTGAGCAGAGTGGATTCGAATACCTACTTGCTGTCATATATTTAGTGATATATATTATTTTATTTCATTTTCCCATGTAGGTTACCAGGGCTGATTCTAGGCAGAATTCTGAATTCAGAAAACTCAGAAATCTGTGTCTTCGTTGTCCCTTTTGTGGATTGATACTTGTCACTTAGAGCCCACTGGACCGTTCCCCTTTCTTCAGCGTGTAAGTATATATATGTTCAGGTCTCAAGCCCTGTTGTCCCTGGGCAATTCTTGCCACTTCCTCAGAACTGACTAGGAAGATAAATAGTAGACAAATCATTTATTGAATAAAACCAAATCTAGGGTAATGTGTTCTCTGGAAAAGATTAAACCCCCCACCCTCTTTCCTTCCTTTTGCATCTCATTAATTGCCTCTAATTACTCAATTGCATCTAATTATTGCCTTTTCCAGATCACACCTTTGCCTAAATTCAAAGGAGTGATTTTGACGAGACTAAGAAAGAATGAAAGATGGTGGTCTCCTTATGGGAAAGAAAAGTGAAGAGAGGGAACTGGTATTTTTTGAGTGCTAAACATTTTGCTGCAAGCATTATACGTGATCTCATTAAATACGAACACCATCCCTGTGAAATAGATTATATTATTATCGTTTAAACAATTAATTACTTTATTTCCGGCTATCCTGGGCCTTCACTGCTGCGCACGGTCTTTCTCTAGATGTGGTGTGTGGGCTTCTCATTGCAGTGGCTTCTCTTGTTGGGGAACATGGGGTCTAGAATGGGGGTTTCAGTAGTTGTGGTGCATGGGCTTAGTTGCTCAGCTGCATGTGGAATCTTCCTGGACCTGGGATCGAACTCGTGTCCCCTGCATTGAGCAGGTGGATTCTTATCCACGGAAGTCCTTGATTATGTTATTATCTTGATTTTATATACGATAAAACTCATTTAAGTAACCTCCTCCAGGTAAAAGAGCAAACAGTGAAGCCTGACCAGCACTCTCTGCACCACATCTCAGTGTACTGAAAAGCTGAAATATTTTCTTGGTTCCAGTGAGGCGCACTACTGCTGTGAGAAATAGAGACAAGCCTTTTTGCCTCGTCCTCCAATAACTTAGTATTTCTCGCTGTGTATGGGGCTCACACCTGTGGGTCTTTGTCTGCCTTCACATGGGATGGGGCACACAGCTAGCTTCCTCCACACAACATACAGCTGTGTGCTGTGGTGTAATGTGTGTGCATACAGCGAGGGTGCAGTGGGTGGATCCCACCGAGCATGGTTCATCTGGCAGCTGTGTGGGCATGGGAGGGACAAGGAAGTTTATTCTGAAAACTTTGGAAGTCAGTTATAAAAAGAAGGCATGGGCTGGGCTTTACTAGGAAGTCACCTTAGTTGAGCAAGAAGTTATTCTCTACCCAGGAGCTGACTCCTTGTAGGTGTGTATGATACACCTCCATGTAGGTGTGTGCAGAGTTCATGAACTCCTGCACCAAGGCCACCACTGAGGTTGAAAGGCACATCCTATAGCTGCCATTTAGAACAGAAGCCAGTCCTTGCTGTCCCAACTGACGCATAGGCTCTTGAGGAAGTGGACTTCTGTCCTTGCACTGCCAACACCTCATGCCTTCAGGGGAGGAATTAGGGAGGAGGAAAGAAGGGAGAGAAAACAGATGGCTCTCCTCCTCCAACCCCATCTCCCTCTCCAGGTGCATGGATCTCTGCCCAGGCTCAGAGAAGTACTGAGAACAATGGTACCCCGGTGCCTGGAAGCTATGGAAACAGGCAGGGATCCTGCTTTTTCATAGCTCCATTTTATTCTCTCTGTTCTCCCTTCTCTGTCTTCCCCAAACATGTAAGGGAGGTGTCGACCTGGAAAGCAGCGTTCCCAGCACTGTTGAAGATATTGCTAGAGGTAAATAGATGGGGAAACAGTGTTAGACTTTATTTTTTTGGGTTCCAAAATCACTGCAGATGGTGACTGCAGCCATGAAATTAAAAGATGCTTACTCCTTGGAAGAAAAGTTATGACCAACCTAGATAGCATATTGAAAAGCAGAGACATTACTTTGCCAACAAAGGTCTGTCTAGTCAAGGCTATGGTTTTTCCAGTAGTCATGTATGGATGTGAGAGTTGGACTGTGAAGAAAGCTGAGCACTGAAGAATTGATGCTTTTGAACTGTGGTGTTGGAGAAGACTCTTGAGAGTCCCTTGGATGGCAAGGACCAGTCTATTCTGAAGGAGATCAGCCCTGGGATTTCTTTGGAAGGAATGATGCTGAAGCTGAAGCTCCAGTACCTTGGCCACCTCATGCAAAGAGTTGACTCATTGGAAAATACTGTGATGCTGGGAGGGATTGCGGGCAGGAGGAGAAGGGGACGACAGAGGATGAGATGGCTGGATGGCATCACTGACTCAATGGACGTGAGTCTGAGTGAACTCTGGGAGTTGGTGATGGACAGGGAGGCCTGGCGTGCTTCGATTCATGGGGTCGCAAAGAATCGGACACAACTGAGCAACTGAACTGAACTGAACTGAATCATATGAGAAAACAAGAGACTGTCTCTGGAGCTGAATATCGACAAAAGAATATAATAGCAGACGTCAGAGTGTCAATGTTGTAGGTGGATTAATCTAGTTTCTTTTTTAAATTTTTAATTGATTTTTATTGGAGTGTAGTTGCTTTACAATGTTGTGTTAGTTTCTGCTGCACAGCAAAGTGAATCAGCTTTCAATTTCCTTTCCCTTTAGGCCACCACAGAGCCCTGAGGGGAGGTCCCTGTAGCTTCTCATTAGTTAGCAATTGTATGTGAAAGTGTTAGTCGCTCAGTCATGTCTGACTCTTTGTGACCCCAGAGACTGTAGTCCACCAGGCTCCTTTGTCCATGAATTCTCCAGGCAAAAATGCTGGAGTGGGTAGCCATTCCCTTCTCCAGGGGATCTTTCTGACCCAGAGATCAAACCGTCTTCTGATTGGCAGATGGATTCTTAACCATCTGAGCCACCAGGGAAACATAGTATAAATAGTGTATATATGTCAACCCCAGTCTCTCTATTCATCCCAGCCCTCGTTTCCCCCATGGTAGCCAGACATCTGTTGTCTACATCTGTGATTTAGTTTCTAGGCATTGTTTTAGGTTTGTGTCTTCTTTTTTTCTCTCGGTGTTGTGGTTCATTCTGCTTCCGGCTGGGGGTGGCTGCCCTTCCCGATTCTGCACATAAATAGATGGTCAGGGATGACTGTCCTGCCTGCACTGGCAGAACTCACATCTCCTCTCCCTTAGCTGATTCCCCAACCGAAGCTCTCCGTTATCATGGTTCTTCTGAATCTACCAGGTGCTCCTGTCCCCTACTGGTCTGCTTATCTCATTATTATCTTTACTGCAGTTGTTTGGGGATTTATTTGGCATGTGGATGAATCTGCAGAACTCTGATGGCACCCACATTGGAGTGAGGTTGCAAACCACATCTCCCAGTCGTTTGGTGCCTCTCAAGCTCCTGTAGTGCTCTTTATTCGTTGTCTGTTTGTCTATCTGTCCAGGGGCATCACTGGGACCTATCCTGACTACCACTAGATGAGAATCAGGCCTGAGCCGTCAGCTATTACTGAGGGCAGAGGAATACACTTGTGAAACTGCCATCAGCTGCCCCGTATTTGCAACCTTTTGGAGTGTGCATCATCTAAGTAAGTATGACATAGTCAGTGTGGCAGGAAAAGAAAGATTCATGTTTATTCTCTCTATACTCAGGGATCAAACCCAGGTCTCCTGCATTGCAGGCAGTTCTTCACCAGCTGAGCCACCACGGAAGCCTGTCTACTTTCTCTGTATTGTTCCATCTCCCTGAATCCTCTGTAAGCAGGTAGCCAGTCTGTATACAAGCCACAAAAATTGATTAAAGTTTTCTGAAGGTTACTTTTGTTTTGTTGATGAGACCAAACTCACTGAACGCATTTTGCTGGGTGTTCTGTGAAGGAGGAGAGACCTTCAACGTTCCTAAGAGGAAAGATGGGGAGATGCTGACAGAGAGATTTCTGGGGAATATCTCAAACATCGGTGGGGCCTGTGGCTTATTCAAGATGTTTTGGGAGGGGAAAACATTTCAGAGGCTTAGATTCTTCTGGTCAGAAGCAACAGGGCCTCTGGATATGAAGATAATCCTTAGAGACTGGGCATCTCTGATAACTAGAATGGGCAAGTTCTTAGAGGAAATTTCCAGATACTTTCACATCATGTAAAAATGATAATGATGATGGTGTCAAATATTTACTGCATACTAAAGCGCCAGACATCATCCTAAGAAAACTGCATATATTAACACATCTAACTGTCCAATACCCTTATGAGGTACTTCCTATTGTTAGCTCTATATTAATGGTCAGAGAGGTCAAGTAAGCTACCCAATGTCACATAGTACTTAGTGGCAGGACCAAGATACAGATCTAGGTAGTGGTATTCCAGAGCCATCAAGGAATATCATTTCTGACCTCTCTAAATGAGACTGGGAGACCTTTGCATGACCTTGAGTTGGAGGTGGCAGTAAGCAGGAGGAAAAGAAACCCCACGATGACTAAAATTGAATTTCCCACCACCTGGTGGGATAGAAATTGAATTTTATTTAGGTTCATAGGAAGAAAAGAAAGAAATGTGACATTTCTTATATTCCTGGATTGTAGACCAAGATTCAAACATCTTTCATACATAAAATAATTTATTTTCTAAATATTAGCATTAGCACCACCACTTCAAGATAGGAGCAGACCACATGATTAATTCTTTTCTCTCTTGTCAGTGCCTTCTGATTCAGCCATGTCGTTCCCTACAGACACCTCTCCCCACTGAGACGTATATGTAAAACCCAGCAAGGTGGTTTAAGTGAGCTCCAAGCGACAGGAAGGCGGTGCCATGGTAACCATGTGAACAGGCTAGTGATTCTGAGTTAGGTGGGTGGGTCTTTGTGGAGATACATTCAAATACATATGCGTTGATTAGACAACTTCCTGGAGGGTTTTTAGTATTTGAAGTGTATCATTAAAACAAAACAAAGAACAACTTTTGAAGAAAATTACCTCTCTGTTTATCACCAGATTTGAGATCATGGTTTAGACAGTATTTCTCAAGGGAAATGAAAGAATAATTTAGATCCTCCAGGCAGCTATGATTTCAAGATGCTTGTGAGCTGTGATCCAGGCAGCTATGATTTCTAGATGCTTGCGAGCTGTGGGATAACCCGTGAAGGGGAGGGTAGCTACACAAGAAGCACTAGTTTGCAGCCACATGGATTTTCTTTGAATAGATGGAGTTTATCTCCCCTCTGCATCTTTGCATCTGCTGGGCTCTTCGTCTAGATACCTGTTCCTCCATTCTTCTCATGGCTGGTTCCTTCTCATCCTGTATGCTTCAGCTCAGTGTCACTACAGGCAGCCTTTCCTGGCCAGTCTTTCTAAAATAGGTCCCCTCTTCCTGTTCTGCCTCTCAGCATCCTGCTTGTTCCCTTCATTGCTCTAGTATCATCTTAAATATTTAATTTGCTTACCTTTTAATCAGGTTACTAATTTATTTATTTGATCTACACTCCTCCCCCATAACGTAAGCTCCACAAGGTTAGAGAGATATGTTTGTTTTGTTCATTCCAGTACTCACTCACATACTGTTTTGCACAGAAAATGTCATCAATTAGTATTTGTTGGATCATATATGAAAGAAGACAGGAGACAGTCGGCTTGGATATATAATGGTAATTTCTTTTTCCTCCACTTGGCAGTGCTGCTCTTGAATAAAAACCTCTATGCTTATGTTCACTTCGCCTCTTTAAGAGAGTGCTTTTCATATTGTTATTTTGGTTTGTCTGAGCCCTGGGTTTCAGCTCTGTAGATTATTCTATTTGTCCTTTGTCAATCTGGTTCTCCATCACAGCTTTTGCCTTTGGTTCTCAATACTTAACGCGATGCTCATGCTGAATTGCTTCAGTCGTGTCCAGATCTTTGCGATCCCATGGACTGTAGCCTGCTAGGCTCCTCTGTTCAAGGGATTCTCCAGGCAAGAGTAATACTTAACCTGGTTTCTCCCAATTTCTGCGGCTTCCATTCTTAGCAGTGGCTCCTGACATTGTCAATGATGTGGCTGAGTCTTCCTTCATCTCTTCTGCTTTAAATTCCCATAGCAGAGGGCTTCTGGTGAAAATAAAAATAATTTAATTAAATAAATTAAGCTATACTCCTACCAAAGAAAAACAAGAAGCAGATCCTAGTGTAACTGTATATCAGGAACTCATCTTAATTAAGCAGATTTTTACAAATAGATGAATTGGTGTTTTAATTTCATACTCCAGTTTGAATTTGAAAAAAAAAATCTATGATCGGCAACTTTTGAAGGCTTTTCTAGAAAAAAAAAATCTACATCATGTTCTGCAAGGACCCCAGAGTGCCCACATTTTTTGAGTCACTTTTTGCGATGAGAAACATGCCTAAGTTGTCCTTATTAAACCTCATTGCTAGTTGGAAACAATGACACTGAAATTAAGGGAAGAATTCTCAGATATCTCACTGCTTTCTCAGGAGAGACTGAAGTTATCTTCAATAAATGCAATCATTCTAAGGAAGGCTTTGGGATTTTGAACATCAGCTTAAAGCAAAAATCCTCGTCTAAGGCCACAATTTCCTCTACTTCCTGTTTGATCCCAGAGTGTTTCTACTTTTGTGTCTGAACTGAAATCATATTATCTGCTGCTACCTGAAGCTCTTTCAACACCCTCTGCCTCCATAGAGAAGAGAACCATCTTTGGAAATGTATCCTTATCTTTGTTGGTGTCCCTTCTGTGCATCAGATGGAGGGTTTATGTTATGTTTTGGGGGAGCAGGTGGGAGGAGCAGCTGGTGTGAGAAGTGAGCAGCCTGACAACAGTAAAATGGAGAGTAGTGTGTGTGTGTGAGAGAGAGAGAGAGAAAAGAGAGCTAGTGCCACAATATGAAAATGGCCCAAGACATTGTACACTTTGCACTCTGTTCTCCAGAGCTAACTATACAGTAAATGTGCCAGGTGAAAAGTCATTGGGGCCCTAGAATCATGAAAATCAGAACAGAAGAAACCAGGATTAATAGCAGCTTTAGCAATTTATCATGAGTTTCAGTGACACTTGTAGCATTGCATTTTCTATTGTTTCTTTTAGTTATAATTCCATTTAAATCTTTGATTTCTTCTGTGAATATTTGGTACACTCCTATTCTGGGTCAGGTCCTATCACAAGCTCTGCAAAAGGCCAGGAATAAGGCAAAGCAGCTGCACCCATGGGCCCAGAGGGATGGCGCGGGAAGGGAGGTGGGAGGGGGGTTCAGGATGCGGAACACGTGTACACTCATGGTGGATTCATGTTGATGTATGGCAAAACCAATACAATATTGTAAAGTAATTAGCCTTCAATTAAAATAGATAAGTTTATATTAAAAAAACACTGAGACTAGTTTTCGATTTCATACAATGAAATAAACACTATCCCTTTATTTCAAGCTTTGAGTATTAGCAAATTAGCTTAATATTCTGTTCTGTTATAATTAAACTAATTAAATATTATATAATTAAACTAATTAAATATTAGTTTAATATAATGTTCTGTTACAACAGTGCACTTCAAAGAGTTATATGATTTTAATTATATATGGCATATATAATTATATATTCCTTACTTTTTCAAACACAAAAGGAATTATGATAAATATGTTTTCCCTCACAAAAAAAGTATCTCTTTTCATTCCATATCAGTGCTTAGAGAGCTCCTTTTAATAGCTGCATAGGATTCCAGCATATAAATGTTGTGTATTTTATTTAACCAGTTCCTGTTGATGAATATTTATGTCCTTTCCAATCTTCCCAAGAGAGGCAAAGAACAGTATTGTTGGACATGTATTATTTGGCAAACACTCACATGTATCCTAAGATATAATTCTGGAAGTGGAATTCCTGGGTCAAAGTTATATGTACTGGCACTTTAAATTTTTTAAGTTTATTTTTGAGTTTCTGGCTGCACTGGGTCTTCTTTGCTGCATGAAGGCTTTCTCTAGTTGTGAGTGGGGGTCACTCTCTGGTGAGGCCAGTGGGCTTCTCAGCGCAGTGGCTTCTCTTGTTGCCCAGCACGGGCTCTAGAGCGCGAGGGGACATTAGTCGAGGTGCGTGGGCTGAGTAGCACCATCGCATGTGGAATCTTCTTGGACCAGGGTTGGAACCCTAGTTCCCTGCACTGGCAGGCAGATTCTTAACCACTAGACCACCAGGGAGGTCCATGGTACTTTTGATGTGTGTGTATGTGTGTGTTAGTTGCTCAGTCGTGTCTGACTCTTTGTGACCCTGTGGACTGTAGCCCACCAGGCTCCTCTGCCCATGGGATTCTCCAGGCAAGAATACTGGAGTGGGTTGCCATTCCCTTCTCCAGGAGATCTTCCTAACTTAGAGATAGAACCCAGGTTTCCTGCATTGCAGGCAGACTCTTCACTGTCTGAGCCACCAGGGAAGCCCGGCACTTTTGATATATATTGTCAAATTTCTTTTGGTTTAAGTTGTTTCAATTTGCAGTTAGTAATATGTAACTACCTATTTCTTCAAAACCTTGACCAAAGCCTGTGTTGTCAAAGTTTTAAATTTTTTGTCAAGCTGCTAAGTAGAAAATGATACCTCTCGGTAGGTTTAATTTGTATTTCTCTTATTATGTAAGACTGGGCATCTTTCCATATGTTTAGAGTTGTTTGTATTTCCTTATGTATAAATCATTACTTTGCTGATGAAGGTCCGTCTGGTCAAGGCTATGGTTTTTCCAGTAGTCATGTATGGATGTGAGAGTTGGACTGTGAAGAAGGCTGAGTGCTGAAGAATTGATGCTTTTGAAATGTGGTATTGGGGAAGACTCTTGAGAGTCCCTTGGACTGCAAGGAGATCCAACCAGTCCATTCTGAAGGAGGTCAGCCCCGGGATTTCTTTGGAAGGAATGATGCTAAAGCTGAAACTCCAGTACTTTGGCCACCTCGTGTGAAGAGTTGACTCATTGGAAAAGACTGTGATGCTGGGAGGGATTGGGGGCAGGAGGAAAAGGGGACGACCGAGGATGAGATGGCTGGATGGCATCACTGACTTGATGGACGTGAGTCTGAGTGAACTCCGGGGGTTGGTGTTGGACAAGGAGGCCTGGTGTGCTGCGATTCATGGGGTAGCAAAGAGTTGGACACGACTGAGCGACTGAATTGAACTGAACTGATGTATAAACTAACAGTTCATAATCATTGCCAGCTTCTCTGATGGGTTACTGATTGGTATTATTGACCAATGTATGCAGTGGAATTTAGTCCTAGTCTAATGCAAAGTAGACTGTCTGCTATCCCCCCGTTGTTTAACCTGTTCATGCTGAACACATCATGAGAAATGCTGGTCTGGATGAGATACAAGCTAGAATCAAGATAGTGGGGAGAAACATCAACAACCTCAGATAAGTGGATGATACCACTCTACTGGCAGAAAGCAAAGAGGAACTAAAGAGCCTCTTGGTGAGGGTGAAGAAGGAGAGTGAAAGAGCTGGCTTACAACTAAATATTAAAAAAACTAAAATCATGGCATCTGGCCCCACTACTTCATGGCAAATAGAAGGGGAAAAGGTGGAAGTAGTGATAGGTTTCCTCTTCTTGGGCTCTGAAATCACTGCAGATGGTGACTGCAACCTTGAAATCAGAAGATGATTTCTTCTTATCAGGAAAGCTATGATAAACCTATACAGTGCATTGAAAAGCAGAGACATTACTCTGCTGACAAAGGTCTGTATAGTCAAAGCTATGCTCTTCCCAGTGGTTACATACAGTTGTGAGAGTTGGACCGTAAAGAAGGCAGAACACCAAAGAATTGATGCGTTTGAACTGTGCTGCTGGGGAAGACTCCTGAAAGTCTTCTGGACAGCAAGGAGATCAGACCAGTCGATGTTAACAGATCAACCTTGAACACTCTTTGGAAGGACTGATGCTGAAACTGAAGCTCCAGTAGTTTCGCCATATGATGGGAACAGCTGACTCACTGGAAAAGTCCCCGATGCTGGGAAAGATTGAGGGCAGAAGCAGAAGGCATCAGAGGAAGAGATGGCTGACAGCATCACCAATGCAATGGACATGAACTGGGTACACTTCGCGAGATGGTGAGGGACAGGGAGGCCTGGCATGCTGCAGTCCGTGGGGTCACAAAGAGTCGGACACGGCTGGGTGACTGAAAACAACAATAATGCAAAATATGTTACAAACATTTTTTCCTAGTTAGTCTTTTAACCTTGTTTTGGTACTTTGTTCTGTTTTTGCTGTGTGGAGTTTTTACATAGTTGAACTGAACAACCTTTCATATTACATACTCTAGGTTTTGTGTTACATTTAGAAAGCACTTCTTCAAACTTATTAAAATAGGGGTGTGGAGAAAAGGGAACCCTCTTACACTGTTGGTGGGAATGCAAACTAGTACAGCCACTATGGAGAACAGTGTGGAGATTCCTTAAAAAACTGGAAATAGAACTGCCTTATGACCCAGCAATCCCACTGCTGGGCATACACACTGAAGAAACCAGAATTGAAAGAGACACGTGTATCCCAATGTTCATCGCAACACTGTTTATAATAGCCAGGACATGGAAGCAACCTAGATGTCCATTAGCAGATGAATGGATAAGAAAGTGATGGTACATATAAACAATGGAATATTACTCAGCCGTTAAAAAAATACATTTGAATCAGTTCTGATGAGGTGGCTGAAACTGGAGCCTATTATACAGAGTGAAGTAAGCCAGAAAGAAAAACACCAATGCAGTATACTAACACATATATATGGAATTTAGAAAGATGGTAATGATAACCCTCTATGCGAGACAGCAAAAGAGACACAGATGTATAGAACAGTCTTTTGGACTCTGTGGGAGAGGGAGAGGGTGGGATGATTTGGGAGAATGGCATTGAAACATGTATAATATCATATATGAAACGAATCGCCAGTCCAGGTTCGATGCAAGATACAGGATGCTTGGGGCTGGTGCACTGAGATGACCCAGAGGGATGGAGGGAGGAGGAAGGGGGGTTCAGGATGGGGAACACGTACACACCCATGGTGGATTCATGTTGATGTATGGCAAAACCAATACAATATTTCGAAGTAAAAAATAAATAAATAAATAAAATATAAAAAAAAATAAAAATAAGTCCAGCTTGAAAAAAAAATAGTTCTATCATGTTTTCTTTTCATGCTCTCATCGCTTTTGTTTCTTTCAGTTCAGTTCACTCAGTTGTGTCTGACCCTTTGCGACCTCATGGACTGCGGCATATATATATGTGTATATAATACACATGTGTACATGTAGTATATGTGTATGTACTATTCTACTGTATGTGTATACCACAGTTTCTTTATCCATTCATCTGTTGGTGGGCACCTGGGTTGCTTCCGTATCTCAGTTACTGTAAGTAGTGCTGCTGTTGGTGCAGGTATATTTTCAAATTAGTGCTTTCAGTTTTTTTTTTTCCAGATACATACCCAAGAATGGCTTTTTGGATCATATAATAGTTCTAGTTTTAGTTTTTTGAGGAAGCTCCATACTGTTTTCCCTAGTGACTGCACCAAGTTGCCTTCTGTTAACAGAGCAGAGGAGTTCCCTTTCCTCCAACATTTGCTGTTTGTAGACTTTGTGAAAATAGTCATGATTGGTGTGGGGTAATATCTCATTGTTTTAATTTGCATTGCTCTGATAATTAGTGATATTGAGCATCTTTTCATGTCCTTGTTTATCTGTTTTTCTTCTTATAGAAATAGAATAATCTCTATTTAGGTCTTCTGTCCATTTTTTTTTGGTTGGGTTATGGATTTTGTTGATATTGAATTATATCAGGTGTTTATGTATTTTGGATATTAATCCCTTGTTTATCATATCATTTGCAAATATTTTCTCCCATTCCATCAGTTGTCTTTTCATTTTGTTGACTATTTTCTTTACTATTCAAAAGCTTTTTAGCTTATTTACGCATTTTTCTATATCACCTACTCTCTTGTTAGTTCCTTCTAGTATATTTTCATTTCAGTTATGGCATTCTTCAGTTCTGATTGTTTCTTTATATTTTCTAGTTCCCTATTGAAAATCTCACTGTGTTAGTCTAGTCTTTTCCCTAATTTAATTAACATTCTTATCACTCATGCTTCAAACTCTTTGTCTGGTAAATTATTTCTGTTTCATTCGTTGTTTATCAGAGTTTTTTTTTTTTTCTTGTTCTTCCATTTGAAACAAATTTCTCTGTCTTCTCATTTTAACTTTCTCTGTCTCTGTGAAACTAGGTGACGCAGTTACTATGCCTGTCTTGACGTGACGTTCCTGTGTGGCAGCGTCTCTGTACAGTCCTGTGTGCCCAGTGGCACCGGTGGGAGCCTGCATCTAACTTGAACGCGTGTCTCACCCTCACCCAGGGTGTCAGGTGGTGTGGCTGCTGACGGAGGGACAAAAGCCACCTGTGAGCTGGAGCTGTGTGCTTTGAGGTTTTAAAATCCCCCAGAATGCTTTATCTTACCTTTACATTTGAGATTTGTTTGGTTGGAAATTAAGTCTTTGGGTCACTTGTCTTTCTTGAAGAATTTTCAGGTGTTTCTCAATTATGTATTTGTGTTGAATGTTGCTGAGGAGAAGTCTAAGTTGATCCTGAATTTTCCCCTTATAGATGGCCTGTTCCTCCCTGCCCTCAATGACTAAATGATTCTTTATTTGAAGTCCTCTCATTTTACTCAGATTAAGTTTAGGTGTTAAGCATTATGTGTCAATTTTTTTTAGGTGGTCACATCACTCCATCTTTAAATT
The DNA here is from genome assembly GCA_006410935.1 of Redunca redunca. NCBI lineage: Eukaryota > Metazoa > Chordata > Mammalia > Artiodactyla > Bovidae > Redunca > Redunca redunca. The sequence goes on along the minus strand of SJYQ01000687.1, from coordinate 268,308 downwards.
TTCTTTGATTTATTCTTTGCTTTTTCGACATAACTTTGTAAAAATTTACTTTATTTCTCTTATTTAGAGACACCAACGGAGAAGGCAATGGCAACTGAGTCCAGTTCTCTTGCCTGGAAAATCCCATGGGCGGAGGAGCCCGGTAGGCTGCAGTCCATGGGGTTGTGAGGAGTCGGGCACGACTGAGCAACTTCACTTTCACTTTTCACTTTCATGCATTGGAGAAGGAAATGGCAATCCATTCCAGTGTTCTTGCCTGGAGAATTCCAGGGACAGGGGAGCCTGGTGGGCTGTCGTCTATGGGGTCGCACGGAGTCGGACACGACTGAAGCGACTTAGCAGCAGCAGCAGAGACACCAAACACCTATGGTAGAATCTCTTTCGTGTTTATGATTAGTCATTTTCTCCTATTCTTTATTTGCATTTTTCTTTTCTTTTTCTTTTTTCTCATTTCTCTCTTCTGTGCCCCTTATTATTTCCAGCAGTGTTTCACTGTCTCAAAATGAGTCTCATTTCTATGGTGATTTATTTTCTTCTTTTACTTCTTTCTAAGATCTGCCAGGTCACTTTCATCTCTTTCTGGTATCTTGCCAGTTATTCTAAACTCTTGTGTCTTTGCTTGGAGTTCTTATTTTACAAAAGTCTTTATTAGTTATTTAAGATTCCTTTTATGTCATACAGAGTTTCAGTCACAGTTTCCATTTGTTCTGTGGCTATATTTATCTGGTTTAATCTATATTATTTTGGTTTATCTATACTATTTAGCTTCATGTGTTTTGTGTTTATATTATTTAGCTTTCTCCCATGCCACTTCCTTTTAAAAAATGTGGTACCTTGGTACAGATCTTGTGGTGACACATTTTAGCTATTGATAAAGTTTGAACACGGAAGATTATTTTTGGATCACCTCTTTCTTAAAAATGAATGAATGAATGAAGTTTTGACACGCTGGGTCCTTGCTGCTGTGTGGGTGGCTTTTCTCTATTGCAGTGAGTCAGGCTACTCTGTAGGTGCAACGTGCAGGCTTCTCATTGCTGTGGTTTTCCTGTTGCCGAGCTCCGGCTCTAGGCATGCAGGCTCAATAGTTGTGACACATGGGCTTCGTTGCCCCGTGGCATGTGGGATCTTCCAGGACCAGGGTTTGAACCTGTGTCCCCTGCATTGACAGGCAGATTCTTAACCACTGGACTACCAGAGATGTCCTGGTATCAGCTCTTCATGGGAGATTTGTACAATGGAGTCAAGGCTATGTTCCAGAGTTGCAGGCTTGCAAAGATGACATATCTGTGAGATTACTCATTTGAAACCACCTCTTCTGTTTATTGTCTGTTCAGGAAGTGCCCTAACAAATGTTGGTAGGGTTTGCATTTCAAAGTCGTCCCTGTAGTTTGGAGAACACAGCTCCATTGGTTTTGCCTGTTTCCCTGCAGGCATTTTCTTTTTCCCATTCCTCTATTTGACCTTCAGAGAATTCGATGATTGAATGAGGCAAAATAGAGCAGTTGTCAAAGGTTAGGCTCTGGAGTCAGGTTGCCAGAATGTGATCCCGGACTCCTTTATTGACTAGCTGTGTGAACTTGGGCAAGTCATTTACCTTTTCTATACCTCATTTTCCTCATCTGTGAAAGAAGAGATAATAGTACTGATCTCATGGGGTTTAAGTGAGTATAAAATGCATTAATGCTTTAAGGTGTTTAGTACAAGGCCAAGCAAAAACTGACTCTATTGTTATTTAAAAACTGGAACTAGAGAATAAATGGTTTCCTTTTCTGCTTTAGACTTGCTGCTTCCATGCCTTTCCATCCTTCTTCCTATCCTTGAGTAATGGAAAACATTTCCATTTTGACTGAGAAGCAGTTTGAACATCGCCCCTCTAAACTGTCTGAACCCATCACTTCCAGCTGCGCTGCTAACCTGACTATGGATAGTCATGAAATTATCTCTAAAAGACAGAAATCTGCTCTCAAGTGATTCTGTGTCTCCTTAGAAGGTCAACTCTTTTTCTTCCCATCTGTCCCCTCTCTGGGGCATTCTCTTTACAACAGAGTGTGCGTGTGTGTGCGCGCGTGCGCAAGCGCTCAGTCGGACGATCCCTAGGTTGGGAAGATCCCCTGGAGGAGGGCATGGCAGCCCACTACAGCACTCCTGGAGACTTCCATGGACAGAGGAGCCTGATGGGCTACAGTCCATAGGGTCACCCAGACTTGGACAAGACTGAAACGCCTAAACAGCAGCAACAGCAGCAGCCGTGTGCTCAGCTGCGTCCAGTTCTTTGCAACTCCAAGCACTGTAGCGCCAAGCTCCTCTGTCCAGGCAAGAATACTGGAGTGGGTTACCACTGCCTGCTCCAAGGGATTGTCCTAACCCAGGGATTGAACCTACGTATTCTTGCATCTCCTGTGCTGGCAGAAGGATTCTTTAACATTAGCACCACCTGGGAGGTGCTAGAGAGTACTTTCTCATTAACAGAGACTTAACATAAAATATGGTTAACAGATTTCATTTAATAGAGAAAAAACACATTTTAAAACTCTGAGTGTTCAAAAAGCAATTATGAGAAAAAATATCTTACTTGAAACACGGTTATATACTGAAAGGTCAAGGATAGTAATCTCTTGGTGGTAGGAACATGTGTTTTAATTTTAATTTTGCTTCTTTGTAATTTCTAGTGTTCCCCATATATATATATAGCATTTGAAAAAAGTTTTACAATAAAAGAAAACTGCAGGTCAGATCAAAATCATAGTAGTTGTAACATGGTTGTTCTAGTCAAATTAAAAAATTTATATAGTTGAACTTGATCTTAAGAGAGAGAAACAAAACTTCTTTAGGGGGGAGGCAGAACACAGCAAAATTGAATTATAATAGAATCTTATTTTTTCCTCTTAATTAAATATAGTTGGTTGGAATGAAGATGACAATAGTTTTTGTCATTTTGTAACATCACCAAAAAAAGTTGTCCCTCTATATTGATATCAGTAATTCCCATGATTGGATACTAGAGCTTTGTCTTTATTGGGCAGTGCCTGATAAATGAGAAATTCCTGATAGTTTTATTTAAGGAGGAAGAAAGCTCAAAATGGGGTTTGTAAAGACAGACTCCACAATGGAGATGGAAGATATTATGACAGGACCTTGAATGCCAGAATTCATATTTTGGATGGAAATCTTTCTTAGAGGCAATGGTCTTTCAATCAATTCAATTTAGTCACTCAGTTGTGTCCAACTCTTTGTGACCCCATCGACTGCAGCACCCCAGGCCTCCCTGTCCATCACCGACTCCTGGAGTTCACTCAAACTCATGTCCATCGAGTTGGTGATGCCATCCAGCCATCTCATCCTATGTCATCCCCTTCTCCTCCGTCTTCAATCTTTCTCAGCATCAGGGTCTTTTCCAAGGAGTCAGTCCTTGATATCAGGTGGCTAAAGTTCTGGAGTTTCAGCTTCAGCATCAATCCTTCCAATGAATATTCAGAACCAATTTCCTTTAGGATGGACTGGTTAGATCTCCTTAAAGACAATGGTAAGTTGTCGGAAATTGTTAATTAAGGGAGACTATATAATCAAAGGCCACCCCAGTATTCTTGGCTGGGAAATCCCATGGATGGAGGAGCCTGGTGGGCTATAGTCCCTGGGGGCTGCAAAGAGCTGGACACGAATGAGTGACTGAGCACACTTAATCAAAGGAAACTGTGCATACTTTTCTTCTAAAATTATTTATTTTGATGTTCCCAAGGTTAAGCTTTGTAACATGAGTGTACATTCAGAAATGGAATGCATGAAAGCGTTTGTTGGACCTAAATGAACATAATCCTAAAAAAGTAATATTGTTTGAGGACTGTGGTATTGGAGTCAAACTTGCCACTTTTTCAGACAGTGGTAATTGCAGTTATAATCATGACCCACTGCAGCTATGCTCTCAAGTATTAGGTTTCTAGGGAAAGATAATAAATTTTGGAGACAGATTACTATTAAATATCAACCTTTTCACTTTCCTAATTTTATTACTGGGGCAAGTGACTTAAATCTCTGTTTCAGTTTCATCTTTAAAATGTGTAAGTAATGTCCATCTCACAGGGCTATTAAGAATTGAGATAATTTCTATAAAGCACTTAACACAATACCTGCTAGATGTAAGAAGTGTTAAATGAATTAAAATTAGTTTCAAACCAAAGTTCCCCACATCAGGGAAAGGGGGGAGGGTAGGGATAGTTAGGGAGTTTGGGATGGACATGTACACTGCTATATTTAAAATGGATAACCAGCAAGCATCTGATGTATAGCACAGGGAACTCTGTACAATGTTATGTGGCAGCCTGGGTGGGAAAGGAGTTTGGGGGAGAATGTCTGTGTATGGCTGACCCTCTCTGCTGTGCACCTGAAGCTGTCACAGCATTGTTAATCAGCTATACTCCACTATAAAATGAAGAGTTCAAAAATGCAAGAAAAGTTAAAAAAAAACAAAAACTCCTAAGTGAAAGAACCTGAGGAACAAGTTGTAGAAACAGGAGAAAGTTAATTGGAGGTATTTAACACAGTGTCCTTCTTTATCATACATGTACAGAGACATTTACACTTAACAAGTTGCACGGAAATGATTTCTGTGTCCTTCTCCCCACTTCAGACTGTGAGATTTTCAGGAGCGGGGAGACCGTCTTGAATTTTTATGCTCGTGACTCGGACAGTTGCCAGCACATGACACATAATCAACATCTGTGCCCTGAGCTGAGCTTAGCCACCATTGACTATTTCTCTCGGTGTGCTACTCTATTGTGAAAAAATGGCTGAACAAGTATTTCTCAGCTTTGGAGTAGGTTTGTGTTTTTCTGACTGAAAGTAGGGAATGTGTGAAGTACACAACACTCAGTTACAGGGAAGACTCAGCATTTGATTGCTGGGGAATACCTCAAAGAGAGCTGTTGTCTGAAACGGAGGGTTGGCTGGAGGGCAGTGGCGCTGCTTTAAGGAAAGACATGCTGTCTGTTAAGATGCTCTGACCTGAGAAAGCAAAAATGGTGTATTGCATGACTCTTAAATGGAAAAATCCCAAGGACAGGCATGCTGCTTCACTGATGTATAATCAAGAGATTTCTCCCATGGGTAGCCCTGCAGGGTAAGGAAGAGCAAGGATTCCCTCCCTCCTTTCCTCCTTCCCTTTCTCCCTTCCTCCCTGGTGTGCTAGGACACAAAGCTGAGCAGTCTCTGTCCCTATGAGCTGGTTGAGTGTGACAGTCACAGTGTAAAAATTTCTCTTGCAGTATTCTATTTAATTGTTATCAAGATAACCCTTAAGGCTTGCTTTCTTTAAAAACAATAACTTTAACCCCCTTTCTTGCCCTGAGCATCATTCTATACCTGGCTTTGCCCAAATTTCCCCTTTTCCCAATAGTCCAGTTGTTATATTCCTGGTGTGTGTGTGTGTGTGTGTGTGTGCATTCTCAGTCGCTGCAGTTGTGTCTGACTGAGACTGTATGGACTGTAGGCTGCCAGCCTCCTCTGACCATGGGATTCACTAGGCAAGAATACTAGAGTGGGTTACCTCGCCCTCCTCCAGGGGATCTTCCCAACCCAGGGATCAAACCTGCAATTTGATAGCTTACGGTGAAAGATGTCAGATTCATGATCTCCAAAGAAGAATATCTAGCTTCAGGATCAGGGACTAGGCTTGATCTCTCAGAGCTTTTGTGTGGCAGAAGTTTTATTACAGTGAAAAAGGAGAGAGAGAGCTTCTGACATAGACATTGGAAAGGGGACAGAGTATGTCCCACTCACTAGTCTTATGGAGGCCTTATATTCTTTATCAGTTGGTTACTAACAATGGAAGGAAAGTTATGACCAACCTAGATAGCATATTGAAAAGCAGAGACATTACTTTGCCAACAAAGGTCCAACTAGTCAAGGCTATGGTTTTTCCAGTGGTCATGTATGGATGTGAGAGTTGGACTGTGAAGAAAGCTGAGCACCGAAGAATTGATGCTTTTGAACTGTGGTGTTGGAGAAGGCTCTTGAGAGTCCCTTGGACTGCAAGGAGATCCAACCAGTCCATTCTGAAGGAGATCAGCCCTGGGATTTCTTTGGAAGGAATGATGCTGAAGCTGAAACTCCAGTACTTTGGCCACCTCATGCGAAGAGTTGACTCATTGGAAAAGACTGATGCTGGGAGGGATTGGGGTCAGGAGGAGAAGGGGACGACAGAGGATGAGATGGCTGGATGGCATCACCAACTTGATGGACGTGAGTCTGAGTGAACTCCAGGAGTTGGTGATGGACAGGGAGGCCTGGCATGCTGCGATTCATGGGGTCGCAGAGTTGCACACGACTGAGCAACTGAACTTAAGTGAACTGAACCAGATCCACTACCACAACATACATCTTAAGATAACAAGATTAGTCAAAAGGTTCTTGTTAAAATGGAGAAACATGTCCTTGAGCAAGATATATTGTTATATAATCATTAGTAGAGAGCTTTAGGAAAATCATACCCTTGATCAAGATGACGTATTTTGTTGTATAATCATTCAATCAATTCAGTCGCTCAGCCATATCCAACTCTTTGGGACCCCATAGACTGCAGCACACCAGGCCTCCCTGTCCATTACCAACTCCCGGAGTTGACTCAAATCCATGTCCATCGAGTTAGTGAGTCCATCCAGCCATCTCATCCTCTGTTGTCCCCTTCTCCTCTCGCCATCAATCTTTCCCGGGATCAGGATCTTTTCAAATGAGTCAGTTCTTCTCATCAGGTGTCCAAAGTATTGGAGTTTCAGCTTCAACATCAGCCCTTCCAATGAATATTCAGGACTGATTTCTTTTAGGATGGACTGCTTGGATCTCCTTGCAGTCCAAGGGTCTTCTCCAACACCACAGTTCAAAAGCATCTATTCTTCAGTGCTCAGCTTGCTTTATAGTCCAACTCTCAAATCCATACATGACTACTGGAAAAACCATAGCTTTGACTAGATGGACCTTTGTTGGCAAAGTAATGTCTCTGCTTTTTAAAAAGCTATCTAGGTTGGTAATAGCTTTTCTTCCAAGGAGCAAGTGTCTTTTGTTTCTTGGCTGCAGTCACCATCTATAGTGATTTTGGAGCCCAGAAAAATAAAGTCCGACACTGTTTCCCCATCTATTTGCCATGATGGGACTGGATGCCATGATCTTCGTTTTCTGAATGTTGAGCTTTAAGCCAACTTTTTCACTCTCCTCTTTTACTTTCATTAAGAGGCTCTTTAGTTCTTCTTTGCTTTCTGCCATAAGGGTGGTACCATCTGCATATCTGAGGTTATTGATATTTCTCCTGGCAATCTTGATTCCAGCTTGTGCTTCTTCCAGCCCAGCATTTCTCATGATGTACTCTGCATATAAGTTAAATAAGCAGAGTGACAATATACAGCCTTGACATACTCCTTTTCCTATTTGGAACCAGTCTGTTGTTCCATGTCCAGTTCTAATTGTTGCTTCCTGACCTGCATACAGATTTCTCAAGAGGAAGATCAGGTGGTTTGGTATTCCTATCTCTTTAAGAATTTTCCACAGTTTGTGGTGATCTATACAGTTAAAGGCTTTGGCATAGTCAATGAAGCAGAAATAGATGTTTTTCTAGAACTCTCTTGCTTTTATGATGATCCAATGGATGTTGGCAATTCGATCTCTGTTCCTCTGCCTTTTCAAAAACCAGCTTGAACATCTGGAAGTTCACGGTTCATGTATTGTTGAAGCCTGGCTTGGAGAATTTTGAGCATTACTTTACTAGTATGTGAGATGAGTGCAGTTGTGCAGTAGTTTGAGCATTCTTTGTCATTGCCTTTCTTTGGGATTGGAATGAGAACGGACCTTTTCCAGTCCTGTGGCCACTGCTGAGTTTTCCAAATTTGCTAGCATATTTTTGAGTGCAGCACTTTCCCAGCATCATCTTTTAGGATTTGAAATAGCTCGATTGGAATTCCATCACCTCCACTAGCTTTGTTTGTAGTGATGCTTCCTAAGGCCCACTTGACTTCACATTCCAGGATGTCTGGCTCTAGGTGAGCGATTACACCATCGTGATTACTTGTCGTGAAAATCTTTTTTGTACAGTGTAATCATTAGCTCTGAGCTTAAAGATCGTTAGTCTTAAAAACTGTTGTCTTAACAACTCATTGAGTTTAAGAAAAAGCATCTTATGTGATTAAGACAAAGCAATGTAGAAAAAAAGTTTGTCCTTTTCTCCTCCTGTAGAGCCCTGGACCCCTTTCTCCTCTTTGAAGGCCTTGGAGCCCTTTCTCCTTCTTGAGGGCCCTGGACTCCTTATCAACCAACCTAAGAATTAGCTCTGTCAATCTGTTATGTCTCCTTCATTGGCAGGTGGTCTGTTAACCACTAATCCCTCCTGAGAAGTCCGTCATAGTCCTGGTACAATATTTACATTGTAAACTTTACCATCAATTGTTACAGTGCCCATTCCAGAGGACTGTTTGTGGATTTAATTTTTTTCTTTGTGCTTTTCTATTATCTCCAAATTCTATGTAACAAATAGGTATTATGCAATTAAAGATTTTTTTTGTGTGTGTGTTCCAATAAAACTTTGTTTACAAAACAGGCAGCAGATCAGATTTGTACCATAACCCATAGTTTGCCAACTCTTGGTACAAGGCATAGGGCAACTTAAATCTACATAGAGAATAGTTTTACTACAAAGAAATAAAGATGTCTATAAATCTCTGCTTTGATCAAATATATGCATAATTTACATTAACAGTATTTAGATATTTCCTCTCAGAAAAATCTTGAGTTCACAGTTTCCCCCTCCAAACAATGCATAAGCACTGAAGATATTTTTACAAACAAAGGTTCCAAAGCTAAATTTAAGCTTTTATCTCTTAGGAGATAGACACTGCTTTGAGATTTATTTATTTAATTGAAGTATAGTTGATTTACAATGTTGTGTTACTTACTGCTTTACAGTAAAGTGATAAAGATTTTTTAAAAAGAGATGATAAACTTGCACTGAAAAGTTCTGATTGCCTTCCTTTGAACACTGAAACTCATATACTCACATTAACATCTTAACACGGAAAACCTAAGCCCACCGCACTCCACTCCTCCTGGGACATTAATGTGTTACAACCCACAGCTTTCTTGGGAAGTGGTATCTTTCCAGAGAGTCCAAGGTGGGGGAGTTACTGAAGGTCTGGCATGATATGCTTGGTGAGATCACTCCTCCATTTGAGGGCTATTCACAGTCCAGAATGTTGAGAGATGCAGGACTTACTCCAAATGCCACTGAATCTGTGAACTGCGACCCAGTAATCACATTTCCTGAGAGGGGCTGCTAGATATTCTTTGAGAAGCCAGTTGGTATTAATTAGTATTACTATTTTCTTGTCAGATGCTTTTGACACTTTATAAAATTATTCATTAGCTAGCTAGCTCTTTCCCCAATTCTCTTAACTGTTTTTGCATTAATTTAATTTGGAATTGTTACAACCATTACCACATTTCTCAGTGTGGCTAAATCTTAATCAGTAAATCCAGGGACCTGTAAAGTTCAAGACAGCAGAATGTTACAATTGCTTTATACTATGTTTAATTACCATGCTATGTGAAGCAGATGTTAACTGATTATTTCCAAATCCATCTTTTTCTTTTTCACCCATCTTCTCTTAAACCTGTAAGCCCCATATACCTTCAGATGGAATATTAGAGTGATGGCATGGAATTTATTTTGAATATAGGCAGGTTGAGGTTAAGTTTACTTTTCTTAGCAATTACTATTTTTCCCTTTCTCATGCTACTTAGATGTTTAAAGTGAAGGACTGTAGACTTCAGTGTGAATTACAGAGAATTGGTAGACTTACCTTCTTATACATGTGGTCCTAAGATAGACTTGTACAACCTATAAATAACTGTGGCTTCCCAAGAGCCTGGGCTTCCCAGGTGGCACTAGTGGTAAAGAACCCATGTGCCAATGCAGGAGACGAAAGAGATGCTGGTGACACAAGAAATTCAGTTTTGATCCCTGGGTCAGGAAGATCCCCTGGAGTAGAATATGGCAAAAATTCCAGTATTCTTGCCTGGAGAATCCCATGGACAGAGGAGCCAGGCAGGCTGCAGTCCATGGGGTTGCAGAGAGTCAGACATGACTGAAGCAACTTAGCATGATGCATGCATGCAGCAAGAGCCTAAGATAATAGAGTAGTCTGGGAAATATCTAGATAGTAACAGATGAGATGTGAACTTGTGTATTGACTTCATCTGCTCCTCCTACATGGAGATGGTTATTTACAAACGCAGTCTTGCAAAGAGTTATTAAATTTTTCCCAACAGATGTTTAGCACATAATAGGTTAGAATTCCTTTTAGGTAAATGAGTGGTGGAGTAGCAAGTGGTAAGTAGTGAGAAAGCAATGTGAAGCTGCAAAGTCTCTGTGTGTCAGGATGGAGCACTGTGGCTGACTTTTAGAACTCTCTTACCATTCTTTTCAAACTCTCTTAGACTCTTAGAACTTTTAGAGTTGGATCAGACATTTCCTTAATGTCCATTTCAATCCTGCAGTTCCGTTAAAGCCACTATAGGTAATTAGAGTACCTACATATTAATATGATATCCAAAAGCATGTCTCTTTGAAATTAATGAAAGTTCTGGGGAATGTAATATACAGAATAGTGCCTAAAGTCAATAATACTGTATCGTATATTAGAAAGTTGTTAAGTAAATAGATCTTAAATAGTCTCATCGTAAAAGAAACAATTTGTGACTGTGCATGGTGATGGATGTTAGCTAGACTTATTGTGATCATTTTGTAAAGTATCAGTTCAGTTCAGTTGCTCAGTCATGTCCGACTCTTTGTGACCCCATGAATCGCTGCACGCCAGGCCTCCCTGTCCATCAACAACTTCCGGAGTTCACTCAGACTCGCATCCATCGAGTCAGTGATGCCATCCAGCCATCTCATCCTCGGTCATCCCCTTCTTCTCCTGCCCCCAATCCCTCCCAGCATCACAGTCTTTTCCAACTCTTCTCATGAGGTGGCCAAAGTACTGGAGTTTCAGCTTCAGCATCATTCCTTCCAAAGAAATCCCAGGGCTAATCTCCTNGTGGTGTCATCTGCATATCTGAGGTTATTGACATTTCTCCTGGCAATCTTGATTCCAGCTTGTGTTTCTCCCAGTCCGGCGTTTCTCATGATATACTCTGCATAGAAGTTAAATACACAGGGTGACAATATACAGCCTTGACGTACTCCTATTTGGAACCAGTCTGTTGTTCCAAGTCCAGTTCTAACTGTTGCTTCCTGGCCTGCATACAGATTTCTCAAGAGGCAGGTCAGGTGGTCTGGTATTCCCATCTCTTTCAGAATTTTCCACAATTTATTGTGATCCACACAGTCAAAGACTTTGGCATAGTCATGTTAAATCATTGTATTGTACACCTGAATCGAATACAATGTTATTTGTCAATTATATCTCAATTAAAAAAATATCTGGGGACACTGAGTGAAAGGAGGTAGGGCCATGAGGGGTCATGAAGTTGAAACGGAGCAGGACCCTATGGTCCTTCTCCACTATGTCCTTCGCCTGCCTTTTGTCTATGGAAAACTTCAGCTAAAGAATAAGTTTAATCAGAGAAGTGAGAAAATACAGAAACAAAGAAAAACAGCCAAACAGGATGAAAGAATAATAGTTTGGTCATTACACAATGTCAGGGATCTTTAGTTTTTCCTTAAGGGCTATAGATAATATGCTGAGCCATTTCCTTTGTGCTGTTTTGTAGGTGCTGAAACCCCCTGCCAGGTGGAAGCCATGACATGAGCTGCCAAATTCTGAGAACTGGCCTCAAGGAAATAGGAACAAACTAACCCTGGAACTGAAGACTAACTGTATGGAAAATAATCAAGATGCTGCTGATCAGACCACTGCATCACCAACTTCAAGAAGACAGAGAGGGCTGACTGCTGTCTGCAACCCTCCCTCCACCCATTCACCCCTGGAGCTCTCCTTTATAAGCTCTTGCCTCTGATTGTTGTGGGGAGCTGGCTTTTGGACATGAGTCCACCCTCTCCCTCAGTCACTTGTTTCCAGAGTAAAGTAAACTTTTCTTTGAACCAATCCTGCCTTTTGAGTATTGGGTTTTGAGCCGTGAACAGCTGGACCCTGTTTTTAATAACAGAATAAGGTCTTTGAGAGCAGCTGGACTTTACCTATTTGGATTATCTCTCCTTCCTATTAAACAGGTCTACTCTTCGAAGCCACATTGGTGAGTGGGAGGCTGCTCTTTGGATCTGGAGCAGATGAGTTACTTGTCATGAAGAATGGCTGGATATGAGTGGTGTGTAGAGCAGGGTACAGGCCACACTCCGAGTTCTTCTCTCTGCCCCTACCTCAGTTTGTGGGGCCTTGAGCCAGCCTCCCACTGTCTGGGCCTGTTTCCTTATCTAGCAAAAGAAGGCAGAAGACTAAACAAGTTTTAAAGACCCCCTCCTTCTATAAATGTCTCTGATGCTGATGTATCCTCATTCTCAAGAGCTGGAGCTTCATCAATCCATTTCAGATTAAATTAGTTGTTAAAAATTCTTCAGTCTTAGTTTGGATTCAGGAATATGTAACACTGGATTGTTTTGGTAATATTTTCTTCCTAACAGGGCAGATACAGTATATGATGAAAATGAAGAGAAGCCTGTGAATAGAAGTGAGAAGAGCTGGGACAGTGAATTAGGTGGCAGAATATCTGGAAGCTTCTTGTAGACACAGATGGTTGATGTTAACTGTTGTGGCAGAGAATTTCTGCCAGACGTCCAATGGAGTTTATTACTAAATGTGGGATCAGAACACTTTAAAAAACATACTGTGCATGTAAAAATCACTTAAAATACTTCAAGTGCAAAATCTTTTTGTTTCAGCAATATCTAATTCTTCCCTTCTGCTTTATAAATAATTTATGTTAAAATATCAGCTTTGGTGTTGAGCAACTTTATTATCTTTTACTGACTTTTATCTTTTATAAAATTGTTAGGTGACTCATTAGGAAAAATTGAAGTTTTGATTGGGTGGTGGCCTGTGGTTCCACAATGTGTTTCATTTGATGCCACAATTTTTTAAAAAGACAGAATTACTGTAAAAGACAATTGAGAAGTGTAAAATTTATGTGGAACACTGGAATAAAGTGAAAGCACATTATGCCACAGTGTGTGGTCTGGGTAAAAAGCATAAAAGTTGGGCCAGATGCTAAACTCAGTGCTTAAGTGTAACAGTTAATCTTACAATATAGGAAACCATTGTAATTAGAGAACGGTTATACCTTTAAAATGTAACTTGGTGTAGTAAAACCAGGCAAACTTGTAGGGGGAAGAGGGATTTTATGGAACATTAAAAATGTTTCACTGCACGAAATCCCAGCTACAGAAATTCATAATTGAATATATGCTGTTTTCCCTATGTGTAAATAATAGCTAATAGGTACAGTTATGAATTCACATGTATTATCTATCTAGTTTGATCTCTACACATACCTCAAAAGATGTTTAGGAGGCATTAGTGCATTAATAGCTTTGTTTTCATGGTGAAACCAGGACTTCAGGCAGGCTAATGACATGCCTTAGTTGATGTAGCCAGTGGGCGAACCAGCTGGCACTCCTGCCCCCTATTGTCACCATCAGCACACGGGTGCTCCAGAGCAGAGCATGTGGGAGCCCTCACTTTGCTCTGAAATGAGTTACAACACTGGTCCATTTGGCCCCCTCAGGTTCACCCCTCCTGTTTAAGTAGCCCATGAATTGATATTATTACATCTATTTTCTGGATAACTTTGAGTATTTTAGAATAAAATAAGTCTGGCAAATGTCTCACCTAAGCTAATGTTAGCTTTTAAACTCTTAACATGTTGAAGATGAAGGACATGGGCTAGCTCCTTTATTCAGCTGCTCCCACCTTTGTATGTAAATATGTAGAGAAAAATACTCACATGGAATATAGAATGTTGGAAGATTATTAGGTCATTGAGCCCAACCTCCTCCCCACTGCAAGGAAAAGGTCTTTGGCAGATATTTATCCTGTTCATTATTTTAAGAGGCAGTTTTGTGGGACAGCAGTAATTGTTCCTGATGTCTTCCTCCAAGTGAACCCAACCCTGCCTATTGGTAATTTCCTTTCATTGGTACTTATTCCACTCACTAGGGACCCTCAGGGTTAGTCTAAGTTCTTGCTGTCATAAAACTTTTCTTGCTTGGCTCCATTTTTTCCTTCCTTCTAGATGCTTTAAGTTATTCTTTATGATATGGTTTCCAGACCCTTCCAGTTTCTGGTCCACTTCATTGGAAGTGTTTGCCAATGCTTCCCTTAAATGCAGAATCCAGAGTTGAATAGAATCATCTAATAGTAAATCAGATCCAGCTGTGGCACTGTGGATATTCTTGTTCGACACAATAATTCTACAAATTCTGCTAAAGGTTTCATCTAATACATTATTGTCTTATCAGAAGGTTGCCTTTTAGCAACATCTCAATTAACAGAAGATTATAGGTTTTTTTTTTAACCCCACAAGATTTCTCTTTTACCCAATCTGCACCTTGTGAGCATCAAACCGGTTTTCACTTTGCTCCTTGCTGCATTTTTTGTGATTCCTGTTACATTTTATGATGCTGGTTTCAATCTGTATTTTAGTGTTTTGAAGTATTTTTGATTTATTAAATTTTCTCACATTTGTATTCTTGGCAAATTTTGTAAGCATACTTTAAATGCCTTTGTTCAAGTCGATAAAATGTTTGAGTCAGAATTTAATATAATATTCTATAAAATGCTACTAGGGACTTCTCTCAATGTTGATAAAAATCCGCTCACATTCTTGGAGCACATTGTTCAGCTAAGCACAGTTTAGTAGGGATGACCATACTATTCCCTAACCCTTTATGGTCATCTTTGGCCCTTGGTTTCTTGTACACTCCCTCACACAGCACAGCATAGGTTTCTGACAAAGTTTTGTTGAGTGGTTTGAATGTTGCCTTTGTAGTAGCTCAGCATTTTGAGTTTTTGACTCTTTGCAATAAAACAGAATAAGTCCTCTTTCAGAGGACAACTCATATCATTCATCCTTCTGAAAGTTTTTCTCTACTGACTTCAAGCTAGTTAAATCCTTCTTAAGTTCTCTGGCTTATACTTGTTTATAGCACACGTCTGAGCACTTTTGGGTCCCTTTGTGCTATTATCTAAAGGTTTATGAGTGTAGGTGTGTGTTGGTAATGTTGTGTGTTGTTGTTGTTCAGTCACTAAGTTGTGTTTCTTTGTGACCCCATGGACTGCAGCATGCCAGGCTTCCTTGCCCTTCACTATCTCCTGGAGTTAGCTCAAGTTCACGTCCACTGATTTGGTGATGCCATCCAACCATTTCATCCTCTGTTGTCCCCTTCTCCTCCTGCCTTCAATCTTTCCCAGAATCAAGATCTTTTCCAATGAGTTGGCTTTTCGCATCAGGTGGCCAAAGTAATGTTGCATAACAACACCTTTTTTCTCCTTCTCCTTTTTTTTCCCCCTGTGCATTGTTCTCTATCATTTCTGCCTCTTCTCATTACATATCACTTGAATGAGATCTTACTTTGTCATATTTGATTGGTTCAAGGTTGTTCTCCTGACACATGTTGAAAGCATCAGAATCCTTCCTTGAGAATTTTGGAAATTGACAGAAGTGACTGGTTCTCTTGAAGAGCCTAATTTTGTAAAGTGAGAAGGTTGGGAGTTGTTCATGGCTGCAGGTATGTAGGCAGAAGACATGAGTAACGTAACAGCAACCAAAGACTGGGAGAGAGAGAGACAGAGAGACAGAGATAGAGAGACAGATGAAACTGCTGCACAGAGAAAAGTAGCCACTACAACCAGGACATTCTAATGGGATTTGAGTCCCTGGACTCAGTTTTTCCAAGACCCAACCATGTTCCTTGGCATGGGACCCAAAAGACCCATTTAGCAAATACTCCTTTTTTGAAGTGAAGTGAAGTGAAGTGAAGTGTTAGTTGCTTGGTCTTGTCCAACTCTTTGTGACCCTATGGACTGTAGCCTGCTAGGCTCGTCTGTCCATGGAATTCTCCAGGCAAGAATAGAGTGGGTAGGCATTCTGTTTTCCAGGGGATCTTCCCAACCCAGTAATTGAACCTGAGTCTCCTGCATTGCAGGCATATTCTTTAACATTTGAGCCATCAGGGAAGCCCTACTCCTTTCTTAAGCTAGTTATGATAATCATAATTATCATCAATTATGATAATAAAATTTTCTGATATTTTGTATTTACTTATTTTGATTTTATATCATAATAAAAAATTAGGATAATCATAATTCCAAGCTTGTTATTACCTCCACTCTCTGAATAACCAACAAATCACAGAAGAAATCAAAAAAGAAATCAAAATATGCATAGAAATGAATGAAAATGGAAACACAACAACTCAAAACCTGTGGGACACTATAAAAGCAGTGCTAAGATGAAAGTTCATAGCAATACAGGCATACCTCAAGAAACAAGAAAAAAGTCAAATAAATAACCTAACTCTATACCTAAAGCAACTAGAAAAGGAAGAAATGGAGAACCCCAAAGTTAGTAGAAGGAAAGAAATCTTAAAAATTAGGGCAGAAATAAATGCAAAAGAAACAAAAGAGACCATAGCAAAAATCAACAAAGCCAAAAGCTGGTTCTTTGAAAGGATAAATAAAATTGACAAACCATTAGCCAGACTCATCAAGAAACAAAGGGAGAAAAATCAATAAAATTAGAAATGAAAATGGAGAGATCATAATAGACAACACAGAAATACAAAGGATCATAAGAGACTACTATTAGCAGTTATATGCCAATAAAATGGACAACGTGGAAGAAATGGACAAATTCTTAGAAAAGTACAACTTTCCAAAACTGAACCAGGAAGAAGTAGAAAATCTTAACAGACCCATCACAAGCATGGAAATTGAAACTGTAATCAGAAGTCTTCCAGCAAACAAAAGCCCAGGTCCAGACGGCTTCACAACTGAATTCTACCAAAAATTTAGAGAAGAGCTAACACCTATCCTACTCAAACTCTTCCAGAAAATTGCAGAGGAAGGTAAACTTCCAAACTCATTCTATGAGGCCACCATCACCCTAATACCAAAACCTGACAAAGATGCTACAAAAAAAGAAAACTACAGGCCAATATCACTGATGAACATAGATGCAAAAATCCTCAACAAAATTCTAGCAATCAGAATCCAACAGCACATTAAAAAGATCATACACCATGACCAAGTGGGCTTTATCCCAGGGATGCAAGGATTCTTCAATATCCGCAAATCAATCAATGTGATTCACCACATTAACAAATTGAAAAATAAAAGCCATATGATTATCTCAATAGATGCAGAGAAGGCCTTTGACAAAATTCAACATCCATTTATGATAAAAACTCTCCAGAAAGCAGGAATAGAAGGAACATACCTCAACATAATAAAAGCTATATATGACAAACCCACAGCAAACATTATCCTCAATGGTGAAAAATTGAAAGCATTTCCCCTAAAGTCAGGAACAAGACAAGGGTGCCCACTCTCACCGCTACTATTCAACATAGTTCTGGAAGTTCTGGCCACAGCAATCAGAGCAGAAAAAGAAATAAAAGGAATCCACATTGGAAAAGAAGAAGTAAAACTCTCACTGTTTGCAGATGACATGATCCTCTACATAGAGAACCCTAAAGACTCCACCAGAAAATTACTAGAGCTAATCAACGAATATAGTCAAGTTGCAGGATATAAAATCAACACACAGAAATCCCTTGCATTCCTTTACACTAATAATGAGAAAGAAGAAAAAGAAATTAAGGAAACAATTCCATTCACCATTGCAACGAAAAGAATAAAATACCTAGGAATATACCTACCTAAAGAAACTAAAGACCTATATATAGAAAACTATAAAACACTGATGAAAGAAATCAAAGAGGACACTAATAGATGGAGAAATATACCATGTTCATGTATCAGAAGAATCAATATAGTGAAAATGAGTGTACTAACCAAAGCAATCTACAGATTCAGTGCAATCCCTATCAAGTTACCAGCGGTATTTTTCACAGAGCTAGAACAAATAATTTCACAATTTGTATGGAAATACAAAAAACCTCGAATAGCCAAAGCAATCTTGAGAAAGAAGAATGGAACTGGAGGAATCAACCTGCCTGACTTCAGGCTCTACTACAAAGCCACAGTCATCAAGACAGTATAGTACTGGCACAAAGACAGAAATATAGATCAATGGAACAAAATAGAAAGCCCAGAGATAAATCCACACACCTATGGACAACTTATCTTTGACAAAGGAAGCAAGAATATACAATAGATTAAAGACAATCTCTTTAACAAGTGGTGCTGGGAAACCTGGTCAACAACTTGTAAAAGAATGAAACTAGAACACTTTCTAACACCACGCACAAAAATAAACTCAAAATGGATTAAAGATCTAAACATAAGACCAGAAACTATAAAACTCCTAGAGGAGAACGTAGGCAGAACACTCTCCGACATAAACCACAGCAGGATCGTCTATGATCCACCTCCCAGAATATTGGAAATAAAAGCAAAAATAAACAAATGGGATCTAATTAAACTTAAAAGCTTCTGGACAACAAAGGAAACTATAAGCAGGGTGAAAAGACAGCCTTCTGAATGGGAGAAAATAATAGCAAATGAAGCAACTGACAAACAACTAATCTCAAAAATACACAAGCAACTTATGCAGCTCAATTCCAGAAAAATAAACGACCCAATCAAAAAATGGGCCAAAGAACTAAATAGACATTTCCCCAAAGAAGACATACAGATGGCTAACAAACAAATGAAAAGATGCTCAACATCACTCATTATCAGAGGAATGCAAATCAGAACCACAATGAGGTACCATTCCACACCAGTCAGAATGGCAGTGATCCAAAAGTCTACAAGCAATAAATGCTGGAGAGGGTGTGGAGAAAAGGGAACCCTCTTACACTTTGGTGGGAATGCAAACTAGTTCAGCCACTATGGAGAACAGTGTGGAGATTCCTTAAAAAATTGCAAATAGAACTACCTTATGACCCAGCAATCCCACTGCTGGGCATACACACCGAGGAAACCAGAATTGAAAGAGACAAGTGTACCCCAATGTTCATCGCAGCACTGTTTATAATAGCCAGGACATGGAAACAACCTAGATGTCCATCAGCAGACGAATGGATAAGAAAGCTGTGGTACATATACACAATGGAGTATTACTCAGCCATTAAAAAGAATACATTTGAATCAGTTCTAATGAGATGGATGAAACTGGAGCCTATTATACAGAGTGAAGTAAGCCAGAAAGAAAAACACCAATACAGTATACTAACACATATATATGGAACTTAGAAAGATGGTAATGATAACCCTGTATGCGAGACAGCAAAAGAGACACAGATGTATAGAAAGGACTTTTATACTCTGTGGGAGAGGGAGAGGGTGGGATGATTTGGGAGAATGGCATTGAAATATGTATAGTATCAGGTAAGAAATGAATCGCCAGTCTATGTTCGATACAGGATACAGGATGCTTGGGGCTGGTGCACGGGGATGATGCAGAGAGATGATATGGGGTGGGAGGTCGGAGGGGGGTTCAGGATTGGGAGCTCATGTACACCCATGGCTGATTCATGTCAATGTATGGCAAAACCAATACAGTATTGTAAAGCAAAATAAAGTAAAAAAAAAAAAGTGAATTATTCAAATAGTAAAATAGTAATAGAATAATTAAAAGACACTTGCTCCTTGGAAGAAAACTATGACCAACCGAGACAGCATATTAAAAAGCAGAGACATTACTTTGCCAACAAAGGTCCATTTAGTCAAAGCTATGGTTTTTCCACTAGTCATGCATGGATGTAAGAGTTGGACTATAAAGAAAGCTGAGCACCGAAGAATTGATGCTTTTGAACTGTGGTGTTGGAGAAAACTCTTGAGAATCTCTTGGACTGCAAGGAGATCCAACCAGTCCATCCTAAAGGAAATCAGTCCTGGGTGTTCATTGGAAGGATGGATGTTGAAGCTGAAATTCCAATACTTTGGCCACCTGATGCTAAGAACTGAGTCATTGGAAAGACCCTGATGTTGGGAAAGATTGAAGGCAGGAGGAGAAGGGGATGAGATGGTTGGATGGCATTACTGACTCAATGGAGATGAGTTTGTGTAAACTCCGGGAGTTGGTGATGGACAGGGAGGCCTGGCGTCACAAAGAGTTGGACATGACTGAGCAACTGAACTGACTGACTGAAGAGAATAATAGAAACTTCTGCTCACTGATCATCAAACAATATAGGATCTTTAGGCTTTTGGCAGCTTACAGAAAACAAGCAACCACTTGAACAAACAGAAAAAATCATCAAGATCATAGTAATAAAGAAAAGTCAATTAAAGTGCATGGGCTCAGAGTAATCATTTTCAGGAAAAAAAAACCCCAAAAAACTCAGAAAAATAAGAATAATGCCTACTCCTCCTTCTCCAATCCGTTAGCTGCATTTGATGCTTTATTTTTTTCTTGCTGTATGGGATTGAGTCTACTCAGGGTCTCCCACTCCCAGTTGTGTATCGTACTAAATGCAGTGACAAACATTTTCGAGCTAACAGTTGATGTTTCTCATCTGACTCTGATATATGTAAAGTATGTAAACATATTTTATGTCTCACTTTAGAGAATAATGAGAAGCTTCTTAAAAAGAAAAGAAGTCTAATACTGTGACACCCTTTTGTAACAAAGGACATAGTTGGAAAATTCATTGCATTCCTGGGTCAAACCTTGAAGATGCTCTGATTACTGCAATATTTAAAAAATTTTCTAGCAAATTTTGTAACCCACTTAAATGCTGCATCCTAAAAAAAAAAACCACAACAGTTTTATTGTCAAAACCTATATACTGCTTATTTTGCTCAGTCTCCCCATTTGTCTTTGCCTGTGACTTTTCTCCATGAGCTCTCTGCTTTTGGTTATTAAATGATTAAGACTTAGCATAGCACCCAGACACAAAATCATCCCTGGATAAATGTTTGAAGTCATTAAAGATGGTGATTGTGCAATAGACTTTAAGAAATTGAATAGTTTCACATCTCAACGATTTCTGAATTTTTTATTTTTATTTTTTTATTATTTTATTTTATTTTTCATGGAACTGACCTGTCACTTTATTTTTCAGGGAAGCTTTTATACTTTGGTTGTACATAGAGATAAATGTAAGAAACAGTGTCATGCAGGGTCAGCATTCTGCTATGAATGTCAAAACCATGGAGTGAAGATGAAGCTCTGTCAGTTTTGTAAGTAACTAGACCTTGCTTCTAGTGTTTGTTATGCTCTAGTGTAGCTCACTGCACAAGCCATTTTAAAGCTCACTTTATTAGTAAAATAAAAGGAATTGGTTTGGGCGCTGTCTTATTCTAAAAATACATGACCCTAATTTTGTCTCTCAACAATCTTAGGCCCTTTTGATTCCAAACTTTTTTTTCCCATTTGAGATAGACTCTTTTTGTTTTGTGTGGTTGTACAAGGCTAGGAGAAATGCAGAGTTTGTCTCACCTGGGGGGACAGTAGGCATAGCTAAGGTGCCCAAGTGAAAGGGTCTCAGTTGTCAGGGCATAGCATGACCCTACTGAGTATCTGGAGGTGGGGGTGAGGAAAAGAATCAGATGGAAGCCACTGGATAACCTTTCCTTGGTCCACAGATTTGCCCAGCATGCTGTGTGAGTTATTACATGGGAAAGAAATATGGGGAAGCAGAATAGTGGAACCACAGAAATATTACAACGATTCAACCTTTTTTTGTTGTTGTAATAAAAACCTTTCTAGCTTCTAGTACTGTGCTGAACTATTTGGAGCTAGAGGAAAAAGGAAGAATCAGTGATACTAATCCTATCTTTATTTAAAATTTTGATATAGTGTTTGTCATGTATATTTTGTATTAATTTCTATTTTAAAACATATTGGATTAAAATATTATGTTTCTTGATTGATTACTGAGATTTTGGAACCCATTCAATTTTGTACCAAGGAGAGTACATGACTCAACTCCTCCTATCCTGGCCCTGCTGGCCACTCAATAGTGATCCCTTGTCTGTGAGTCCTCTCTGCCTCCTGAGTAGTTGGCAACGTGAGCAGAGGGTCTCCTTTCAGTTGCACACTGACAGTGTGCACCCTCTAGTGAGGTTCTCGCTCCCTGAGAACTTAATATATTAACCAGTTGAAACTCCTCTGCTCTAGACATGTAATGGGCCAAAAAGATGAATAGAGTGCAGTTTTCAAAAATGCCATTTGTGGTCCTTTTGGTTGCAATCATGTGCAGTTCACATGCTGAGGACCCATTAAATTGTGTACTTAGTGGAGTTATTCTTGAAATTTTTAGACAAAAGATTAATGCAGAAGAAATTCTTTTTCTAGGCAAAGTAAAACCACACCACTAAATGAGACAATCAATCTGCCAGAAGCAGGAAGAATGGCCTGCAATTGCTCTGGGCAATGACATGGGAAAACTTGTTCAGGGAGGAAAAAGGCTGGAAAGTGTAACCGCAATCTGGTGAGGTGGAAGGATCTGGGTAATCAGAGGAAGAGAGAACAACTCCCAGTGTACTTGTGGGGTAACTAATAATAGGCCTTGGACGTGCTGCCTTCTACCCAACCAAAGTCATGCTTTCCCACAGCCCAATCATGGAAAATGTAAATAAGATGGGCTAGTGAACCAGAAGGAGAAATACACAGTTAATTACACATCCTCATATCATAGAAAATAAAACAAAACAAACAATAAAAAAACAAAAACAAGTGTTAAAATAAGAACTATTTTACAATCCATTTATACAAGTCAGCAGGGCAGGTTGACAATACGAAAGATGACAGAGGCTGCCTCCTTGTGACACAAGCAAGTTCCTCATTCCTTCCTTTTCTTTTTGTCTATTTCAAGGCTTAAGAAAAAGTTGCTCAAAAAGGGAAGACAACTGCTGGTAGGAATGCAAAATGGTACAGCCACAGTGGAAAATGGCATGGTGGTCCCTTAAAAAGTTAAACAGAATTACTACAAGACCCAAATATTCTACTCCTAGGTATTAGATATAATTCAAAGGAATTGAAAATAGTGACTCAAACAGACAGTTGTGTGCCATGTTTATTGCAGCATTATTTATGATAGCCACAAAGGTGGAAACCAACTCAAACATCCACCAACAGATGAAAGGACACACAAAATGATATCTATTCATACAATGGAATATTGTTTAACCATAAAAAGAGTGGAGTTCTGATAAGTGCTGCAACATGGATGAATCTTAAAAACATTATCCTATATGAAATAAGCCAGACACAAAAGGCCAAATATTGAACGATTACACTTGTAAAATACCTAGAGTATGAAAATTCATAGGCAGAAAATAGATTAGATATTACCAGGGGCTGAGGGGAAGGGACATGGAGAGTTCTTGTTTAATGGGGGCAGTTTCTCTTTTAGATGATGAAAAAGTTTTGAAAGTAAATATGATTGTGTAATGTTGTTTAGTCAATAATTCATCTGTTTCTTTTGTGACCCCATGGCCTGTAGTGAGTCAGGTTCCTCTGTTCATGGAACTTTCCAGGCAAGAATGCTGGAGTAGGTTGCCATTTCCTACTCCAGGGGATCTTCCCAACCCAGGGATGGAACGCATGTCTCCTGTGTCTCCTGTATTGGTCAGCAGATTCTTTACCACTGCGTTACCTGCATATTGGGCTTCCCTTGTGGCTCAGCTGGTAAAGAATCTGCCTGCCATGCCAGAGACCTGGGTTTGATCCTGGGTTGGGAAGATCCCCTGGAGAAGGAAAAGGCTACCCACTCCAGTATTCTGGCCTGGAGAATTCCATGGACTGTATAGTCCATGGGGTCGCAGAGTCGGGCACTACTGAGTGAGTTTCACTACCTGCATATTATAACTAATGCCACTGAGTAACACTCTTTAAATGATTAAGATAACAAATTCTGTTATATACGGGCTTCCCTGATAGCTCAGTTGGTAAAGAATCCTCTTGCAATGCAGGAGACCCCAGTTTGATTCCTGAGTCAGGAAGATCTGCTGGAGAAGGGATCAGCTATCCACGCCACACTTTAAATGATTAAAACGCACGTTTTAAATGACTAAAATGACAAATTCTGTTACATATATTTAATTACAAAAAAAGAAAAAACAAAATGATAAAAGCAAAAAAAAAAAAAAGAAAAACAGGAAAACATAGACTTGTGTGAAATATAGTGTTTCTACATGTTATTCAGTCAAAGCCAATTCCTACACTTGGATGCCATATTCTTAATTAGATTTGTCCAACTCAACCCACCATGAGGGAGCAGAAAACCAGACTTCTCCAGGAATTTTTTTTTTTTTTCAGGACTAAAAGAAGTTCTAGAGAAATAAAATGTTATCTAGAGAGGTATTTAATGTGGACTAAAGAACACATTGCCCATTCTGGTTTCACAAAGCTCTTTCCTCAATTAGGGCTGAATTAGGGCTTCCCTGGTGGCTCAGAGGTTAAAGTGTCTGCCTGCAATGCGGGAGACCAGGGTTCGATCCCTGGGTCAGGAAGATCCACTGGAGAAGGAAATGGCAACCCACTCCAGTATTCTTGCCTGGAGAATCCCATGGACAGAGGAGCCTGGTGGGCTACAGTCCATGGGGTCGCAAAGAGTTGGACATGACTGAGTGACTTCACTTTCTTTTCTTTCACTTATACCCTGGCTGAGGCAAGTCCTACACCTCCTGTTCTTCCTAAAGTCAATCAATAGCATCATCTCCGAGAAAGGGAGGCCTGACTTCTGACTTCCCGGCTGTAGTATTTTGGACAATTTTTATCTATGGTGGTAATGGTCCAAGGGCTGGCAGTAGGGGGATATAATGTTTCACAGCTCTTCAAACAAAAATAGCTGGTATCGTTTGGGCACAATTTTGAAAGTGTTGTGACTCCAAATGTCTGAATTCATTAGAATTTGGTATTTAAAACATTTATGCTATAGATTTTCTGTGATTAGGCTTAAAAAGGAACAGTGTGGCAGGTTATACTTCTAAAAAAATCTCATTTGAATTTGATACCACTTATATTCAGTAGGAATATTTGAGAGCTAGATAAAAAATTCCGCTTTTCTCATCATTAAATCCAGTTTTCCCCATATTAACCATTTGCTTGCCTTCTTGGATTATTATAAATATTTGACAACATTAAAGTTTTAGTAAAATTATCTCTATTCCTATTCCAGAGCAGACCTCCCAGCTGATAGGGTCTACCCAGATTTCATTATATTCTCAGCTGCTAGAAGCTGAGGCATGTGCATGCCTGCAAATCGCTTCCGTCATGTACGACTCTTTGCGACCCTATGGACTGTAGGCTACCAGGTTCTCCTGTCCATGGGTTTCTCCAGGCAGGGATACTGGAGTGGGTTGTCATGCCCTCCTCCAGGGGATCTTCCTGAGCAAGGGATTGAGCCTGTGTGTCTTACATCTCCTGCACTGGCAGGCGGATTCTTTACCCCCAACACCACCCGGGAGCCACCATATTTCTTCATATTTACTTGGCTACTGACCTCAGATTTGAAAACCTAAGGAAGAAATATGTCTTTCCTCTGGTGTCAAAAAATTTTATTCTCTTTAAACCATACTTAAATTTTTTTTCTCCTTAAAATTTTCCTTGTTATTCTTAGCCCTTGTTATTTTTAGCTTTTTGCCAAGTCCTTGGGTGATTTTCTTCCTTTTTTTCTGAGCTCTTTATGCTCAGAAAGGGTCAAGGGGACTTTATTACTCAATGAATCATTTATAAGTAAGGGTCTCCACCTCAGGTGTAAGAACATGCTGGGTGTCATGTAGGTGAATGTGTAAGTACCTGTGTATGTGTATGTGAACAACACGTCTCTATTCACTTCCTACAGGGAAACGGGAGCCAGAAAAAATAAAAGTGGGTGGTCTGTGTGAGGTCGGTGCTATTTGAAACCAAGTGACTGTATAGGGCTGGTATCTATACTTACACATAAACAATGACCCAATAATACACTTTTTGTAAAGATATTTCATTTTGTGTCCATTTGGAAGTGTCATAGACACATGTATTACTCTCCATAGTGGTCTTTTTCAGAAATTTCAAGGGTTTTATTGTTTAGAATGTCTCTGAATGCTCCTTTGGGGTGTGATGTTTGATTGAACCCACAGTTGATAAACTCTGTCTCCAAATTGAAAATGTTCTGTCTTTAGAAAGGGTTTTGCATGCACACTGGGTGGTTCAGATAGTAAAGAACCTGCCTGCAGTGCAGGGGACCTGGGTTTGATCCCTGAGTCAGGAAGATTCCCCTGGAGAAGGAAATGGCAACCCACTCCAATATTCTTGCCTGGAAAATCCCATGGACAGAAGAGCCTGGTGGGCTGCAGTCCATGGGGTCGCTGAGGTTCGGACACCACTGAGCGACTTCACTTTCACTTTTCACTTTCATGCATTGGAGAAGGAAATGGCAACCCACTCCAGTGTTCTTGCCTGGAGAATCCCAGGGATGGGGGAGCCTGGCGGGCTGCCGTCTATGGGGTTGCACAGAGTCAGACACGACTGAAGCGACTTAGCAGCAATGTATCAATACATGTTTCAATGCTACTCTCTCAGTTCATCCCTCCCTCTCCTCCCTCTGCCCCTCTGTGCCCACAAGGTTGTTCCCTATGTCTGCATATCTATTTCTGCACTGGTACTAACTCATTTGTACCATTTTTCTAGATTCCACATACATGCATTAATATATGATTTATTCTTAGTCTACGGCATCAGGATGCTCTATACTCTACCCCGGTCAACTGGAAAACCCCTTCCACTGCAGTTGAACGTGTGTGTGCTGCTGTGACCTGCCCTGGTTCCTTTAGGGGAGCAGGTTGGAGTCAGAGACAGGCATCATCATAGTGCATGTACACTCCCTTCCCCCTTCTCTCCTCCTTGCCACTCCACCCTAGAAGGGGAAGAGTTGAGTCCATTCATCAGATAGAGGGCAGATACTGGGGGCATAGAGAAACACCAGCAATTACAATGTTGAGTCCACACGTGTCACTTATTCTGGGAATGCTCAGTCTTTCAGCACGCAAATGCATCAGCACTACACGTCTGGTTTTTGTTCCATGTAATTTCAACAATTGTGTAATATTATAAACATCAATTGAATATCTGTGCTTTCATGAAGGTAAGGTCCCACTTTTATGCAAATATTAACCAAGTAGTTTAGAAAACCAAAAGAAGTAACAAAGAAAATAAGACCTGTGGGCAGATGGTTTCTGAAATTGTATGTTTTTCTGTGAGGCATTAGCTGTTTTAAAAGCATTAATGCTGATCTTTCTTCTGGGATGTGGGTGTATAATTTAAGATAAAACACCTTCCTTGCACAATGCAAAGTTTACCTTGCTAAGTACTTAATTTATAATGAATTTTTTTCTGTTAAAATGTTTCCTCAAATAATTTTTAGTAATTTTTCATGGAGTGTGGAGTGTTCTAGAAAGACTCTTTCAGGACTGAAAGAAGCTTGACAGGATTATCCAGAGCAGAATGGAATACATTTTATTAAAGAATTCCTCCTTAAAAGGAAATTCTATAACTTCTCTTATGGACCCTTTCTCAAGTTTATCAGCTGCTCTTTCAGAAAGTTAATTTTCATTTTTGATCTAAATATCTCATGTTGTACATCCAAGCTGTTAATTTATTTTTCCTAAAATGGAGAAGAGCCAGGAACCACATTCTGGGTAAGGCCAGCTAAAATTCTCTCAACATGAACAGAAGCATTTCTTTTCTGACAGGCATGTTATAACAACTTGCTATGGGACTTCCCAGGTGATGCTAGTGGTAAATAACCCACCGGCCAATGTAGGAGACATAGGAGCTCCCAATTTGATCCCTGGGTTGGGAAGATCCCCAGAGGAGGGCATGCAACCCTCTCCAGTATTCTTGCCTGGAGAATCCCCATGGGCAGAGGAGCCTGGCGGACTACCGTCCACCAGGTCACAAAGAGTCAGACACGACTGAAGTGACTTTTAGCATGCACACACGCTAGCTCTGGCAGAAGGAAGCAAACAGCCACGGGAGGCCTTTGCAAGCAGTTGTTAAGGCTCCCTGGGCGAAAAATGCCAGTTTGGGCCCCTAGGGCCAGGCTCCAGGTGGGCACCCAGGGTGTTCTGCCCACAGGTGACTTTTAGCATGCACACACGCCCTGCCCATCTTCCTATCCCCCTATTTCTTCTAAGTGGTGGAGATGGAAGTGGACGCATTATGGAACAAAGAAGAATTCCTGGGCTCATGCTCAGGGCAGGATTCCTGTTCTTGTGATTGATTTTTAGATCATAGTGACATGATGTTGAGAAGTCAATTTGCCATCCAGGCTGACCTCTACATGGATTTCTTCTCTCGATGGCCCTGTCCCCGCATATGAGGCCATCTGGCTGGTTGCCCACACAGTGAGTCACTGAGGGTGGACTGGCCTCCAGTGAGTCACTGAGGGTGGCTGCCAGTGAGAAGTACCTGTATGGATGCCCAGCCCTCCTGCACTATCCTACATCTCTTGCCAAATTAATTGCTTCACAGAAAATCACCACTGTCTTTGGCAAAGCTATTTCACTTGTGAAGGACTATGAAGGGTGCTTCCAAGTTGGAGCTTCAGTTCGCTCTCATCTTTTACATGTAGAATACCAATTTCTTTTGCTCAGATGTGCTACTCTTTTGGTATCCTCTCTTGAATATTAGACTGGTTTTGACCACTTTTTAATAAGTGCATCTCCATATGACAAAATTCTCAAACCCTCTTAACATAGAAGTCAATTGCACATTGAGGGCCTGTGGTCTTTATTTTACCACCGAGGCCAAGAGACATGAGAACCTAGATTTGCCTCTCGTTTTGCTCTCAAAGGTTGATCATGATCATTAAGAAAGAAGAATTATCTATCTTCTTGTGTGCTGTGTAATTTTATCCTATTGACTTTAGTCTTGGTCCAGACTATGCTAGCCCAACTTTTGTTTTAAATTTTCTTCCTCTTTTCTCTCTCTCTCTCTCTCTCTTTTTTTTTTTTTGGTAAGAATACCATATGACACAGGATTAGAATTCTTGCTAAGATGCTAAGTTTGGGACATTGCATTTATCTCTTCCTCTCCAAGAGATCTCTTATTTTTTCATCTTACAAAGTTAGGTGAGTCTGATGAGAACTGGTCCATACAGATGATGCAGTCTGATGCCTTCTAAGTGTCTGTGAATTTATTGTGTAATGGTTTCTTCTAGTAGTTTTCTAGCCTGGCAGATAGACTTGAAATATCTAGAAGTACCTTTTATTTTTTCAAATATAGTTACTCTCTCTCTCTCTGCTTGTTTTTAAAAATGGAAATATTGCAAATATAGAGAAAAACATAAAAAATCTAATAAGAAAATATTATTCCAGTTTAACTACATAACACTTTTTACAATCCCAGTCTTATGCTGATAGGTATATGGGTTATTTTCAATATTTTGTTTTTATAAATAGGAGTAT
The DNA here is from genome assembly GCA_006410935.1 of Redunca redunca. Classification (NCBI taxonomy): domain Eukaryota; kingdom Metazoa; phylum Chordata; class Mammalia; order Artiodactyla; family Bovidae; genus Redunca; species Redunca redunca. The sequence goes on along the minus strand of SJYQ01000687.1, from coordinate 238,792 downwards.
AAAGAACATTGTATACAGGTATCTGTAGCTATTCTCCCCCTCCCCCAAGAAAAAAAGTTTCTCTAGAGCATATAACTGGGAGTGAAATTGCTGAGGTGAAAAAGTGCTTATTTTCAATTTTATTAGATATTGTCAAATTTTTCTCAAAGGACATGCCAATTTATAACTCCATCAGCTATTTATGAGAGTTCATTGGTCCATATTTTTGTCAGCACCTGGGACTGTGAGACTTTAAATTTATTTGTGAATTTGATGAGTATAAAATGGTCTTGAATTGTGGTTTTAATTTGCCTTTTCCAGATTATTGGTTAGGAGGAACATGTTTTCATTTATTCATTAGTCAATCTTGTTACTTTCTCTTTGACTTATCTCTTTATATCCTTTGGCTATTTTTCTGTTGAACTTTTTTTTCTTATTCTTCAGAATTCTTGGTAAATTCTGATTCCATCTGCTGGTGGCTGTATTTGCTGTATTTTCTTCTCGTCTGTGGCTTGTCTTTTCATGTCAAGTTGTCTTTTGTTGTATTTTAGTTTTATTATTTAAATACAGTCAGCAGTAGAGGTATTTTCTTTATTGTTTATACTTTCGATTCCTTGTTTCAGAAAGCTTTTCTATCCTGCAGACATAGAGATTGTTTCTCCTTCTTATACATGCTTTAAACTTGTGTTTTTCATTTTTTGATCTTCTAAACCACAATCTTTGTACATGGTGTCCTGATTTATTTTCCACATGTCTCAATAATTATCTGTCCCATGATTGTTTATTGAGTAGTTTTCTGTGTCTGATTTTTGTTCTTTGCTGTTGTTTAGCCACCCAGTCATGTCCCACTCTTTGTGGCCCTATGCACAGTAGCCCCCAGGCTCCTCTGCGCATGGGCTTTCTCAGGCAAGAATGCTGGAGTAGGTTGCCAGTTTTCTCTTCAGGGGATCTTCCCAACCCAGGGATTGAACCCGCATCTCCTACCTGTGTCTCTTGCCCATGTCCCCTGCACTGCAGGTGGATTCTTTACTGCTGAGCCACAGGGGAAGCCCTTTGTTCTTTACTACTCGGTTATTTTGCTAAGATCCCATTATCTTAATTATTAGAGTTTTGTGATACAATTCTTTCTTGCTGCTCGGTTAAGTTTCCCCAGCTTCTTTGTTTCCAAAACTCTTAGATTTTATTATTCTAAGTAAAATTTAAGATCAATATTTTGATTTCCACAAAAATCTCTGTTGGAATTTTGATTAGAATTACATTAATTAATGTATGAAATTCAACAAAATAAAAATCTTTATAGTTTTACTCTTTCTATCCATGAACATCATGTGTTTTTTCTTTCCATTTTTGCCATCCTTTTCTACCTTTCAATAATGTTTTGAAAGTTTTCTCCACATAAATGCAACCCAACTTAAAAATTTTTTAAAGTCTTTAAAAATGGTATTTCTGTGTATCTTTAAGGTCTGTTACTGTTATAAATGAAGTCTTTTAAAAACTACATTTTATAATTGTTGCTGGTGTGTGGGAATACTATAAACTTTATATATTGCTTTTTTCACCTCCTACATCTGCTGTACTTTCTTATTATAATTTGTCTGTAGATTCTCTTAGAGTTCTCTAGGCGAAAAATCATGTTATCTGGAAAGCACTTATGCTTACTCTTTTTCAGTTCTGAAATCTTTTGTTTTATTTAATTTTGCTGCATTGGTTAAGACTTCCAGGATGTGGCTGAGTAGAATTAATAATAGTGATATCCTTATCTTAAAGATAAGGAATGCCTCAGGCTTCCCGTTAGTAAGTGTAACAGTCACTCTAAGTTTTGGGGGTATGTCCTTTTTATGTTAATAAAATGTATTTTGCCAAGAGGTTTTTTGTTATTGTGGTTGTTGTCATAGGTAGGATGAATATTATCTAATGCTTTTCCCTTCTACCTATTCAGATAATCAGGTAGATTTCCTCTTTTAATGTATTACTGTGATCAATTACATAAACATATTTTTGTCACACAATCATT